>CM069537.1:85000-100000 GCA_035773235.1 Eospalax fontanierii
ACCCAAACCCTAAAGCTAACCATATAACTAACCCTAACACTAAGCATTAACCCTAATCCCTAACCCCTAGTCCTAACCCTAAACCTAACCCAAAACCTAACCCTAACCAAACCCTAAATTTAACCCAAACCAAACCCTAAACCAAACCTTAACCCTAACGCTAACAAAACCCAAACCCCTAATCTCTAACCCCTAGCCCTAACCCTAAACCTAACCCTAACCCTAACCCTAACCCAAAACCAAGCCTTAACCCTAACCCTAACCCTAATCTAACCCAAACCCAAACACAAAGCCTAAGCGTAACCCTAAGCCTAAACCTAACCGTAACCCTAACCCTAAACCTAACCTTAACCCTAACCATAACTCAAAACCTAACCCGAATCCTAACCCTAACCCTAATCCTAACCCTAACCCTAACCGTAAACCTATCCCTGATCCTAACCATAACCCTAACCCTAACCCTAGCCCAAACCCTAACCTTAACCCAAACCCTAACCCTAACCCTATCCCAAATCCACACCCTAACCCAAACCCTAACCCTAACCCCAACTCAAACCTTAACTCTAACCGTAACCCTAACCCAAATAAAAAATTTAACCCTATCACTAAACCTAAATCTTACCCAAACCCAAACCCTAACCCTAACCCTAACCCAAACCCAATCCCTAACCCTAACCCTAACCTTAATCCTAACCATAACCCTAACCCAAACCCTAACAATAACCCTAACAATAAATCTAACCCAAAACCAAACCCTAACCCCAACCCTGACCCTAACCCTAACTCTAACCCTAACCCTAACACTAAACTGAACGTAACCCAAACTGAAACACTAACCCTAACCCTAAGCCAAACCCAAACCTTAACCCTAACCATAACCCTAACCGTAACCCAAACCATAAACATAAACCTAAACTTAACCCTAACCCAAACACTAACCCGAACCCTAACCCAAACCCTAACCCTAACCCTAACCCTAACCAAACCCAAACCCAAACCCTAACCCTAAAATTTACCCTAACCCTAACCCAAAACCAAACCATAACCCTAAACTTAACCCTAACCCTAACGCTAACCCTAACCCTGAACCTAACCCAAACCCTAACCTTAACCCTAATCGTAAACCTAAACCTAACCCTAACCCTAACCCTAACCGTAACCCTAAATTTAAACTTAACCCTAAACCAAACCCTAACCCTAACCTTAACCCTAACGCTAACCCAAACCCTAACCCTAACTCTAACCTAACCCAAACCCAAAAGCTAACCCTAAACCTTACCCTAACCCTAACCCTAAACGTAACCTTAACCCAAACCCTAACCCTCACCTTAAACTTAACCCTAAACCAAACCCTAACCCTAACCCTAACCCAAACCCTAATACTAACCCTATCCCTAATATAACCCTAACCCTAACCCTAATCTAACCCAAACCCAAACACAAAGGCTAACCCTAACCCTAAGCCTAAACCTAACCCTAACCCTAACCGTAAACCTAACCCTAACACTAAGCCTAAACCTAACCCTAACCCTAACCCTAAAACTAACCCTAACCTAAACCCTAACCTTAACCCTAACCCTAACTCTAATCCTAACCCTAACCCAAAGCCTAAATCTAATCCTAACAAAAACCCTAACCCTAACCTTAACCCTAACCCTAACCCAAACCCTAAGCCTAACCATAACCCTAACCCAAACCAAAACCCTAACCTTAACCCTAACCATAACTCAAACCCTAACTCAAAACCTAACCCGAATCCTAACTCTAACCCTAATCCTAACCCTAACCCTAACCGTAACCCTATCCCTGATCCTAACCATAACCCTAACCCTAACCCTCACCCTAATCCTAACCAAAACCCTAATCCTGACACTAACCCTAACCCAAATCCTGACCCTAACCCTAAACCTAACCTAAACTCAAACCCTAACCCTTAACCTAACCCTAACTCTAAACGTAACCTTAACCCAAACCCTAACCCTCACCCTAACCCTAACCCTAACCCTAACCCTAACCCTAACCCTAACCCTAACCCTAAACCTAACCCTAACCGAAATCCACACCCTAAACTTAAACCTAACCCTAACCCTAACCCTAACCCTAACCCCAACCCAAACCTTAACTCTAACCGTAACCCTAACCCAAATCCAAAATTTAACCCTAGCACTAAACCTAAACCTTACCCAAACCCAAACCCTAACCCTAACCCTAACCCAAACCCAATCCCTAACTCTAACCCTAACCTTAATCCTAACCATAACCCTAACCCAAACCCTAACAATAACCCTAACCATAAATCTAAGGCTAAACCAAACCCTAACCAAAACCCTGACCCTAACCCTAACTCTAACCCTAACCCTAACACTAAACTGAACGTAACCCAAACCCAAACACTAACCCAACCCTAAGCCAAACCCAAACCTTAACCCTAACCATAACCCTAACCGTAACCCCAACCCTAAACCTAAACCTAAACTTAAGCCTAAACCAAACCCTAACCCTAACACTAACCCTAACCCAAACCCTAACCCGAACCCTAACCCAAACCCTAACCCTAACCCTAACCCTAACCAAACACAAACCAAAACCCTAACCCTAAAATTTACCGTAACCCTAACCCAAAACCAAACCCTAACCCTAAACCTAACCCTAACCCTAACCCTAACCCTAACCGTAACGCTAACCCTAACCCTAACCCAAACCCTAACCTTAACCCTAATCCTAACCCTCACCCTAACCCTAACCCTAATCCAAACACAAACCCTAACCCTAGCCCTAATCCTAATCCTAACCCTAATCCTAAACCTAATCCTAACACAAACCCTAACCCTAATCCAAATCCTAACCTCACACTAACCCTATCCCAAACCCTAATCCTAACCCTATCCAAAACCCTAACACTAACCTTATACCTAACCCAAACGAAAACTCTAAGACTAACCCTAATCCTAACCCTAACCCTAACCCTAATGCTAACCCAAACCCAAACCCTAAAGCTAACCATATAACTAACCCTAACACTAAGCATTAACCCTAATCCCTAACCCCTAGTCCTAACCCTAAACCTAACCCAAAACCTAACCCTAACCAAACCCTAAATTTAACCCAAACCAAACCCTAAACCAAACCTTAACCCTAACGCTAACAAAACCCAAACCCCTAATCTCTAACCCCTAGCCCTAACCCTAAACCTAACCCTAACCCTAACCCTAACCCAAAACCAAGCCTTAACCCTAACCCTAACCCTAATCTAACCCAAACCCAAACACAAAGCCTAAGCGTAACCCTAAGCCTAAACCTAACCGTAACCCTAACCCTAAACCTAACCTTAACCCTAACCATAACTCAAAACCTAACCCGAATCCTAACCCTAACCCTAATCCTAACCCTAACCCTAACCGTAAACCTATCCCTGATCCTAACCATAACCCTAACCCTAACCCTCACCCTAACCCTAACCAAAACCCTAATCCTGACACTAACCCTAACCCAAACCCTGACCCAAACCCTAAACCTAACCTAAACTCAAACCCTAACCTTAAACCTAACCCTAACCCTAACCCTAACCTAACCCAACCCCAAACCCTAACCCTAACCCTAACCATAACCCTAACCCAAACCCAAACCCTAACCCTAAATCTAACCCTAAACCAAACAATAATCCTAACCCTAACCCTAATGCTAAGCCTAACCCTAACCGTCAACTTAACACTAACCCAAATCCAAACCCTAACCCTAACCCTAACACAAACCCTAACACGAACACTGAACTTAACCCTAAACCAAACACTAACCGTAACACTAACCCTAACCCTAACCCGAACCCTAACCCAAACCCTAACCCTAAACCTAACCCTAACTCTAACCCAAACCCAAACGTTAACCCTAAAACTAAACTTAACACTAACTCAAAAACAAACCGTAACCCAACACTAAACCTAACCCTAACCAAAACACAAACCCTAACACTAACCCTAACCCAAACAAAAACCATAACCCTAACCCTAACCCTATCCATAACCCTAACACAAACCCTAACATAACACTAACCCTAACCCAAACCCTAATCCTAAACCTAACCAAAACCCTAACACTAACCCTAAACTTAACCCAAATCCTAACCCTAACCCTAACCCTAGCCCAAACCCTAACCTTAACCCAAACCCTAACCCTAACCCTATCCCTAATCCACACCCTAACCCAAACCCTAACCCTAACCCCAACCCAAACCTTAACTCTAAGCGTAACCCTAGCCCAAATCAAAAATTTAACCCTATCACTAAACCTAAATCTTACCCAAACCCAAACCCTAACCCTAACCCTAACCCAAACCCAATCCCTAACCCTAACCCTAACCTTAATCCTAACCATAACCCTAACCCAAACCCTAACAATAACCCTAACAATAAATCTAACCCAAAACCAAACCCTAACCCCAACCCTGACCCTAACCCTAACTCTAACCCTAACCCTAACACTAAACTGAACGTAACCCAAACTGAAACACTAACCCTAACCCTAAGCCAAACCCAAACCTTAACCCTAACCATAACCCTAACCGTAACCCAAACCCTAAACATAAACCTAAACTTAACCCTAACCCAAACACTAACCCGAACCCTAACCCAAACCCTAACCCTAACCCTAACCCTAACCAAACCCAAACCCAAACCCTAACCCTAAAATTTACCCTAACCCTAACCCAAAACCAAACCATAACCCTAAACTTAACCCTAACCCTAACGCTAACCCTAACCCTGAACCTAACCCAAACCCTAACCTTAACCCTAATCGTAAACCTAAACCTAACCCTAACCCTAACCCTAACCGTAACCCTAAATTTAAACTTAACCCTAAACCAAACCCTAACCCTAACCTTAACCCTAACGCTAACCCAAACCCTAACCCTAACTCTAACCTAACCCAAACCCAAAAGCTAACCCTAAACCTTACCCTAACCCTAACCCTAAACGTAACCTTAACCCAAACCCTAACCCTCACCTTAAACTTAACCCTAAACCAAACCCTAACCCTAACCCTAACCCAAACCCTAATACTAACCCTATCCCTAATATAACCCTAACCCTAACCCTAATCTAACCCAAACACAAACACAAAGGCTAACCCTAACCCTAAGCCTAAACCTAACCCTAACCCTAACCCTAAACCTAACCCTAACCCTAAGCCTAAACCTAACCCTAACCCTAACCCTAAAACTAACCCTAACCTAAACCCTAACCTTAACCCTAACCCTAACTCTAATCCTAACCCTAACCCAAAGCCTAAATCTAATCCTAACACAAACCCTAACCCTAACCTTAACCCTAACCCTAACCCAAACCCTAAGCCTAACCATAACCCTAACCCAAACCAAAACCCTAACCTTAACCCTAACCATAACTCAAACCCTAACTCAAAACCTAACCCGAATCCTAACTCTAACCCTAATCCTAACCCTAACCCTAACCGTAACCCTATCCCTGATCCTAACCATAACCCTAACCCTAACCCTCACCCTAATCGTAACCAAAACCCTACTCCTGACACTAACCCTAACCGAAATCCTGACCCTACCCCTAAACCTAACCTAAACTCAAACCCTAACCGTTAACCTAACCCTAACTCTAAACGTAACCTTAACCCAAACCCTAACCCTCACCCTAAACTTAACCCTAAACCAAACCCTAACCCTAACCCTAACCCTCACCCTAACCCTAAACCTACCCCTATCCGAAATCGACACCCTAAACTTAAACCTACCCCTTACCCTAACCCTAACCCTAACCCCAACCCAAACCTTAACTCTAACCGTAACCCTAACCCAAATCCAAAATTTAACCCTAGCACTAAACCTAAACCTTACCCAAACCCAAACCCTAACCCTAACCCTAACCCAAACCCAATCCCTAACTCTAACCCTAACCTTAATCCTAACCATAACCCTAACCCAAACCCTAACAATAACCCTAACCATAAATCTAACCCTAAACCAAACCCTAACCAAAACCCTGACCCTAACCCTAACTCTAACCCTAACCCTAACACTAAACTGAACGTAACCCAAACCCAAACACTAACCAAACCCTAAGCCAAACCCAAACCTTAACCCTAACCATAACCCTAACCGTAACCCCAACCCTAAACCTAAACCTAAACTTAAGCCTAAACCAAACCCTAACCCTAACACTAACCCTAACCCAAACCCTAACCCGAACCCTAACCCAAACCCTAACCCTAAGCCTAACCCTAACCAAACACAAACCAAAACCCTAACCCTAAAATTTACCGTAACCCTAACCCAAAACCAAACCCTAACCCTAAACCTAACCCTAACCCTAACCCTAACCCTAACCGTAACGCTAACCCTAACCCTAACCCAAACCCTAACCTTAACCCTAATCCTAACCCTCACCCTAACCCTAACCCTAATCCAAACACAAACCCTAACCCTAGCCCTAATCCTAATCCTAACCCTAATCCTAAACCTAATCCTAACACAAACCCTAACCCTAATCCAAATCCTAACCTCACACTAACCCTATCCCAAACCCTAATCCTAACCCTATCCAAAACCCTAACACTAAACTTATACCTAACCCAAACGAAAACTCTAAGACTAACCCTAATCCTAACCCTAACCCTAACCCTAATGCTAACCCAAACCCAAACCCTAAAGCTAACCATATAACTAACCCTAACACTAAGCATTAACCCTAATCCCTAACCCCTAGTCCTAACCCTAAACCTAACCCAAAACCTAACCCTAACCAAACCCTAAATTTAACCCAAACCAAACCCTAAACCAAACCTTAACCCTAACGCTAACAAAACCCAAACCCCTAATCTCTAACCCCTAGCCCTAACCCTAAACCTAACCCTAACCCTAACCCTAACCCAAAACCAAGCCTTAACCCTAACCCTAACCCTAATCTAACCCAAACCCAAACACAAAGCCTAAGCGTAACCCTAAGCCTAAACCTAACCGTAACCCTAACCCTAAACCTAACCTTAACCCTAACCATAACTCAAAACCTAACCCGAATCCTAACCCTAACCCTAATCCTAACCCTAACCCTAACCGTAAACCTATCCCTGATCCTAACCATAACCCTAACCCTAACCCTCACCCTAACCCTAACCAAAACCCTAATCCTGACACTAACCCTAACCCAAACCCTGACCCAAACCCTAAACCTAACCTAAACTCAAACCCTAACCTTAAACCTAACCCTAACCCTAACCCTAACCTAACCCAACCCCAAACCCTAACCCTAACCCTAACCATAACCCTAACCCAAACCCAAACCCTAACCCTAAATCTAACCCTAAACCAAACAATAATCCTAACCCTAACCCTAATGCTAAGCCTAACCCTAACCGTCAACTTAACACTAACCCAAATCCAAACCCTAACCCTAACCCTAACACAAACCCTAACACGAACACTGAACTTAACCCTAAACCAAACACTAACCGTAACACTAACCCTAACCCTAACCCGAACCCTAACCCAAACCCTAACCCTAAACCTAACCCTAACTCTAACCCAAACCCAAACGTTAACCCTAAAACTAAACTTAACACTAACTCAAAAACAAACCGCAACCCAACACTAAACCTAACCCTAACCAAAACACAAACCCTAACACTAACCCTAACCCAAACAAAAACCATAACCCTAACCCTAACCCTATCCATAACCCTAACACAAACCCTAACATAACACTAACCCTAACCCAAACCCTAATCCTAAACCTAACCAAAACCCTAACACTAACCCTAAACTTAACCCAAATCCTAACCCTAACCCTAACCCTAGCCCAAACCCTAACCTTAACCCAAACCCTAACCCTAACCCTATCCCTAATCCACACCCTAACCCAAACCCTAACCCTAACCCCAACCCAAACCTTAACTCTAACCGTAACCCTAACCCAAATCAAAAATTTAACCCTATCACTAAACCTAAATCTTACCCAAACCCAAACCCTAACCCTAACCCTAACCCAAACCCAATCCCTAACCCTAACCCTAACCTTAATCCTAACCATAACCCTAACCCAAACCCTAACAATAACCCTAACAATAAATCTAACCCAAAACCAAACCCTAACCCCAACCCTGACCCTAACCCTAACTCTAACCCTAACCCTAACACTAAACTGAACGTAACCCAAACTGAAACACTAACCCTAACCCTAAGCCAAACCCAAACCTTAACCCTAACCATAACCCTAACCGTAACCCAAACCCTAAACATAAACCTAAACTTAACCCTAACCCAAACACTAACCCGAACCCTAACCCAAACCCTAACCCTAACCCTAACCCTAACCAAACCCAAACCCAAACCCTAACCCTAAAATTTACCCTAACCCTAACCCAAAACCAAACCATAACCCTAAACTTAACCCTAACCCTAACGCTAACCCTAACCCTGAACCTAACCCAAACCCTAACCTTAACCCTAATCGTAAACCTAAACCTAACCCTAACCCTAACCCTAACCGTAACCCTAAATTTAAACTTAACCCTAAACCAAACCCTAACCCTAACCTTAACCCTAACGCTAACCCAAACCCTAACCCTAACTCTAACCTAACCCAAACCCAAAAGCTAACCCTAAACCTTACCCTAACCCTAACCCTAAACGTAACCTTAACCCAAACCCTAACCCTCACCTTAAACTTAACCCTAAACCAAACCCTAACCCTAACCCTAACCCAAACCCTAATACTAACCCTATCCCTAATATAACCCTAACCCTAACCCTAATCTAACCCAAACACAAACACAAAGGCTAACCCTAACCCTAAGCCTAAACCTAACCCTAACCCTAACCCTAAACCTAACCCTAACCCTAAGCCTAAACCTAACCCTAACCCTAACCCTAAAACTAACCCTAACCTAAACCCTAACCTTAACCCTAACCCTAACTCTAATCCTAACCCTAACCCAAAGCCTAAATCTAATCCTAACACAAACCCTAACCCTAACCTTAACCCTAACCCTAACCCAAACCCTAAGCCTAACCATAACCCTAACCCAAACCAAAACCCTAACCTTAACCCTAACCATAACTCAAACCCTAACTCAAAACCTAACCCGAATCCTAACTCTAACCCTAATCCTAACCCTAACCCTAACCGTAACCCTATCCCTGATCCTAACCATAACCCTAACCCTAACCCTCACCCTAATCCTAACCAAAACCCTAATCCTGACACTAACCCTAACCCAAATCCTGACCCTAACCCTAAACCTAACCTAAACTCAAACCCTAACCCTTAACCTAACCCTAACTCTAAACGTAACCTTAACCCAAACCCTAACCCTCACCCTAAACTTAACCCTAAACCGAACCCTAACCCTAACCGTAACCCTAACCCTAACCCTAAACCTAACCCTATCCGAAATCCACACCCTAAACTTAAACCTAACCCTAACCCTAACCCTAACCCTAACCCCAACCCAAACCTTAACTCTAACCGTAACCCTAACCCAAATCCAAAATTTAACCATAGCACTAAACCTAAACCTTACCCAAACCCAAACCCTAACCCTAACCCTAACCCAAACCCAATCCCTAACTCTAACCCTAACCTTAATCCTAACCATAACCCTAACCCAAACCCTAACAATAACCCTAACCATAAATCTAACCCTAAACCAAACCCTAACCAAAACCCTGACCCTAACCCTAACTCTAACCCTAACCCTAACACTAAACTGAACGTAACCCAAACCCAAACACTAACCAAACCCTAAGCCAAACCCAAACCTTAACCCTAACCATAACCCTAACCGTAACCCCAACCCTAAACCTAAACCTAAACTTAAGCCTAAACCAAACCCTAACCCTAACACTAACCCTAACCCAAACCCTAACCCGAACCCTAACCCAAACCCTAACCCTAACCCTAACCCTAACCAAACACAAACCAAAACCCTAATCCTAAAATTTACCGTAACCCTAACCCAAAACCAAACCCTAACCCTAAACCTAACACTAACCCTAACCCTAACCCTAACCGTAACGCTAACCCTAACCCTAACCCAAACCCTAACCTTAACCCTAATCCTAACCCTCACCCTAACCCTAACCCTAATCCAAACACAAACCCTAACCCTAGCCCTAATCCTAATCCTAACCCTAATCCTAAACCTAATCCTAACACAAACCCTAACCCTAATCCAAATCCTAACCTCACACTAACCCTATCCCAAACCCTAATCCTAACCCTATCCAAAACCCTAACACTAAACTTATACCTAACCCAAACGAAAACTCTAAGACTAACCCTAATCCTAACCCTAACCCTAACCCTAATGCTAACCCAAACCCAAACCCTAAAGCTAACCATATAACTAACCCTAACACTAAGCATTAACCCTAATCCCTAACCCCTAGTCCTAACCCTAAACCTAACCCAAAACCTAACCCTAACCAAACCCTAAATTTAACCCAAACCAAACCCTAAACCAAACCTTAACCCTAACGCTAACAAAACCCAAACCCCTAATCTCTAACCCCTAGCCCTAACCCTAAACCTAACCCTAACCCTAACCCTAACCCAAAACCAAGCCTTAACCCTAACCCTAACCCTAATCTAACCCAAACCCAAACACAAAGCCTAAGCGTAACCCTAAGCCTAAACCTAACCGTAACCCTAACCCTAAACCTAACCCTAACCCTAACCTAAACCCTAACCCTAACTCTAATCCTAACGCTAACCCAAACCCTAAACCTAATCCTAACCTAAACCCTAACCCTAACCTTAACCCTAACACTAACCCAAACCGTAAGCCTAACCATAACCCTAACCCAAACCAAAACCCTAACCTTAACCCTAACCATAACTCAAACCCTAACTCAAAACCTAACCCGAATCCTAACCCTAACCCTAATCCTAACCCTAACCCTAACAGAAACCCTATCCCTGATCCTAACCTTAACCCTAACCCTAACCCTCACCCTAACCCTAACCAAAACCCTAATCCTGACACTAACCCTAACCCAAACCCTGACCCTAACCCTAAACCTAACCTAAACTCAAACCCTAACCTTAAACCTAACCCTAACCCTAACCCTAACCTAACCCAACCCCAAACCCTAACCCTAACCCTAACCATAATCCTAACCCAAACCCAAACCCTAACCCTAAATCTAACCCTAAACCAAACAAAAATCCTAACGCTAACCCTAATGCTAAGCCTAACCCTAACCCTTAACTTAACCCTAACCCAAATCCAAACCCTAACCCTAACCCTAACACAAACCCTAACACTAACACTGAACTTAACCCTAAACCAAACCCTAACCATAACACTAACCCTAACCCTAACCCGAACCCTAACCCAAACCCTAACCCTAAACCTAACCCTAACTCTAACCCAAACCCAAACGTTAACACTAACCCTAACCTTAACACTAACCCAAACTAAAACCGTAACCCAACACTAAACCTAACCCTAACCCAAACACAAACCCTAACACTAACCCTAACCCAAACAAAAACCCTAACCCTAACCCTAACCCTATCCATAACCCTAACACAAAACCTAACATAACACTAACCCTAACCCAAACCCTAATCCTAAACCTAACCAAAACCCTAACACTAACCCTAAACTTAACCCAAATCCTAACCCTAACCCTAACCCTAGCCCAAACCCTAACCTTAACCCTAACCCTAACCCTAACCCTATCCCAAATCCACACCTTAACCCAAACCCTAACCCTAACCCAAACACAAACCTTAACTCTAACCGTAACCCTAACCCAAATCCAAAATTTAACCCTAGCACTAAACCTAAACCTTACCCAAACCCAAACCCTAACCCTAACCCTAACCCAAACCCAATCCCTAACCCTAACCCTAACCTTAATCCTAACCATAACCCTAACCCAAACCCTAACAGTAACCCTAACCATAAATCTAACCAAAACCAAACCCTAACCCCAACCCTGACCCTAACCCTAACTCTAACCCTAACCCTAACACTAAACTGAACGTAACCCAAACCAAAACACTAACCCTAACCTAAGCCAAACCCAAACCTTAACCCTAACCATAACCCTAACCGTAACCCAAACCCTAAACATAAACCTAAACTTAACCCTAACCCAAACACTAACCCGAACCCTAACCCAAACCCTAACCCTAACCCTAACCCTAACCAGACCCAAACCCAAACCCTAACCCTAAAATTTACCCTAACCCTAACCAAAAACCAAACCATAACCCTAAACGTAACCCTAACCCTAACGATAACCCTAACCCTAAACCTAACCTAAACCCTAACCTTAACCCTAATCGTAACCCTAACCCTAACCCTAACCCTAACCCTAACCGTAACCCTAAATTTAAACTTAACCCTAAACCAAACCCTAACCCTAACCCTAACCCTAACCCTAACCCTAACCCTAACCCAAACCCTAACCCTAACTCTAACCTAACCCAAACCCAAAAGCTAACCCTAAACCTTACCCTAACCCTAACCCTAAACGTACCCTTAACCCGAACCCTAACCCTCACCTTAAACTTAACCCTAAACCAAACCCTAACCCTAACCCTAACCCAAACCCTAATACTAAACCTGTCCCTAATATAACCCTAACCCTAACCCTAATCTAACCCAAACACAAACACAAAGGCTAACCCTAACCCTAAGCCTAAACCTAACCCTAACCCTAACCCTAAACCTAACCCTAACCCTAAGCCTAAACCTAACCCTAACCCTAACCCTAAACCTAACCCTAACCCTAACCTAAACCCTAACCTTAACCCTAAACCTAACTCTAATCCTAACCCTAACCCAAAGCCTAAATCTAATCCTAACACAAACCCTAACCCTAACCTTAACCCTAACCCTAACCCAAACCCTAAGCCTAACCATAACCCTAACCCCAAACCAAAACCCTAACCTTAACCCTAACCATAACTCAAACCCTAACTCAAAACCTAACCCGAATCCTAACTCTAACCCTAATCCTAACCCTAACCCTAACCGTAACACTATCCCTCATCCTAAACATAACCCTAACCCTAACCCTCACCCTAATCCTAACAAAACCCTAATCCTGACACTAACCCTAACCCAAATCCTGACCCTCACCCTAAACCTAACCTAAACTCAAACCCTAACCCTAAACCTAAACCTAACCCTAACCCTAACCTAACCCAAACCCAAACCCTAACCTAACTCTAACCATAACCCTAACACAAACCAAAACCCTAACCCTAACCCTAAACCAAACATTAATCCTAACCCTAACCCTAACCCTAACCAAAACCCTAAACTTAACCTTATCTTAACCCTAACCCTAACGCTAACCCTAACACAAACCCTAACCCTAACACTGAACTTAACCCTAAACCAAACCCTAACCGTAACACTAAACCTAACCCTAACCTGTACCCTAACCCAAACCCTAACCCTAAACCTAACCCTAACTCTAACCCAACCCCAAACATTAACCCTAACCCTAACCTTAACACTAACCCAAACCCAAACCGTAACCCTAACAGTAAACCTAACCCTAACCCAATCACAAACCCTAACAGTAACCCTAACCCAAACAAAAACCCTAACCCTAACCCTAACCCTATCCATAACCCTAACCCAAACCCTAACATAACACTAACCCTAACCCAAACCCTAATCCTAAACCTAACCAAAACCCTAACACTAACCCTAAACTTAACCCAAACCCTAACCCTAACCCTAACCCTAGCCCAAACCCTAACCCTAACCCTAACCCTAACCCTAACCCAATCCCAAACCAAACACCCTAAACTTAAACCTAACCCTAACCCTAACCCTAACCCTAACCCCAACCCAAACCTTAACTCTAACCTTAACCCTAACCCAAATCCAAAATTTAACCCTAGCACTAAACCTAAACCTTACCCAAACCGAAACCCTAACCCTAACCCTAAAGCAAACCCAATCCCTAACCCTAACCCTAACCTTAATCCTAACCATGACCCTAACCCAAACCCTAACAATAACCCTAACCATAAATCTAACCCTAAACCAAACCCTAACCCCAACAATGACCCTAACCCTAACTCTAACCATAACCCTAACACTAAACTGAACGTAACCCAAACCCAAACACTAACCTTAACCCTAAGCCAAACCCAAACCTTAACCCTAACCATAACCCTAACCGTAACCCAAACCCTAAACCGAAACCTCAACTTAACGCTAAACCAAACCCCAACCCTAACACTAACCCTAACCCAAACCCTAACCCGAACCCTAACCCAAATGCTAACCCTAACCCTAACCCTAACCAAACCCAAACCCAAACCCTAACCCTTAAATTTACACTAACCATAACCCAAAACCAAACCCTAACCCTAAACCTAACCCTAACCCTAACCCTAACCCTAACCATAACCCTAACCCTAACCCTAACCCAAACCCTAACGTTAACCCTAATCCTAACCCTCACCCTAACCCTAACCCTAATCCTAACACAAACCCTAACCCAAATCCTAAAATAACACTAACCCTATCCCAAACCCTAATCCTAAACCTATCCAAAACCCTAACACTAACCTTATACCTAACCCAAACCCAAACTCTAAGACTAACCCTAATCCTAACCCTAACCCTAACCCTAACAATAATCCAAACCAAACCCTAAACCTAACCTTAACCCTAACCCTAACCAAACCCAAACCCCTAATCTCTAACCCCTAGCCCTAACCCTAAACCTAACACTAACCCTAACCCTAACCCAAAACCTAGCCTTAAACCTAACCCTAACCCTAACCTAACCCAAACCCAAACCCTAACCCTAACCCTAACCGTAACCCTAACCCAAACCCAAACACTAATCCTAACCCTAACCCTAACCCTAAACAAAAACATTAATCCTAACCCTAAGCCTAACCGTTACCCTAACCAAAACCCTAAACTTAAGCGTAAACTTAACCCTAACCCTAACCCTAATCCTAAGCCTAACCCTAACCCTAACCCTAATCT
>CM069537.1:105000-115000 GCA_035773235.1 Eospalax fontanierii
CCTAATCCTAACACTAACCGTAACCCAAGCCCAAACCCTAACCCGAACCTTAACCCTAACCCTATACCTATCGCATAGCCCTAACCCCAACCCTAACCCTAACCATAACCCTAACCATAAACCACCCCCTAACATAGCCCTAACCCTAACCCTTCCCCTAACCCTAACACTAACCCTAAACCAAACCAAACCGTAAACCTAACACTAAACCTAACACTAACCCTAACCCAAACCCTAAACCTAACACAAACCCTAACGATAACACCAACCCTAACACTAAACCAAACCCTAACCCTAACCCTAACACTAACCCCTAAACCTAACCCTAACCTTAACCCTAAACTTAAACCTAACCCAAACCCTAACCCGATCCCTTGCTATAACCCAAACCCAAACCCTAACCCTAACCCTAAACCTAAACCTAACCCAAACACAAACCCTAACCCTAAGCCTAACCCAAACCTTAAACCTAACCTAAACCCAAGCCCTAACCCTTACCCTAACCATAACCCAAGCCCTAAAACTAACCCTAACCCTAACCCTAACCCAAACCTAAATGCTAACCCAAAACCTGACCCTAACCCTAACCCTAAACCAAACCTAAACATTAACCCTAAACCTAACCTTAACCCTAACCCTCACCTAAACTCTATCCCTAACCCTAACACTAACCCTACCCCAAACCAATCCCTAACACTAACCCAAACCCTAACCCTAACCCTAAACCAAACCTAAACCCTAACCCTAACCCTAACCCTAACACCAACCCTAACACTAAACCTAACGCTAAACCAAACCCGAACTCTAAACCTAACTCTAAACCAAACCTCAACCTTAACCCTCACCTTAATCCTAACCCTAACCCTAACCCTAAACCACCCCCAACCCTAACCCTAACCCTAACCCTTCCCCTAACCCTAACACTAACCCTAATCCTAACATTAACACTAACGCTAACCATAACCCTAACCCTAACCCTAACCCTAACCAAAACCCTAAGCACCCTAACCCTAACCCTAACCATAACCCAAACCCTAATCCGAACACTAACACTAACGCTAACCCTAACCCTAACCCTAACCCTAAGCCAAACCAAAACCTACTCCTATCCCTAAACCTAACCCAAACCTAAGCCCAAACACTAAACCTAACCCTAACCCTAACCGTAAAACCTAACCGTAACCCTAACCTTAACCCTAACCCAAACCCTAACCCAAACCCTATCCCTAACCCTAACCCTAACCCAAACCCTAACACTAAGCCTAACCCAAACTCTAAACCTAACCTAAACTCAAGCCCTAACTCTAACCCTAAGCCTAACCCAAGCCCTAAAACTAACCCTAACCCTAACACTAAGCCAAACCCTAACCCTAACCCTATCCCTAAACCTAACCCTAACCCAATCCCAAACACGAACCCTAAACCTAGAAGTAACCCTAAACCAAACCCTAATCCTAACCCTAAACCTAACCCTAACACAAACCCTAACCCTAACCCTATCCTAACACTAACCCTAACGCAAACCCTAACCGTAACTCTAACTCTAACCCGAACCCTAACACTAACCCTAACCCTAACCCCTAACCCTAACCCTAACCCAAATCAACCCCTAACGCTAACCCTAACCCTAACCCTAACCCAAAACCTAAACCTAAACCTAACCCTAATCCTAAACCTAAACCTAACCGTAACCCTAAACCTAACCCCAACCCTAACCCTAAACCTAACCTTAAACGAAACCCTAACCCTAACCCTAACACAAAACTAAACCCTCACCCAAACCCTAACCCTAACCGTAACCCTAAACCAAACATAAACATTAACCCTAACCCTAACCCTAACCCTAACACTAACCTAAACTGTATCCCTAACCCTAACACTAACCCTAATCCTAAACCTAACCCTAATCCTAACCCTAACCCTAACCCCAACCCTAACCCTAAACCTAACCCTAAACCAAACCCCAACTCTAAACCTAACACTAACCCAAACCTAAAACTTAACCCTAACTTTAATCCTAACCCTAACCCTAACAGTAAACCACCCCTTAACATAACCTTAACCCTAACCCAAACCCTAACCCTAACACTAACCCTAAACCAAACCAAACCGTAACCCTAACCCTAAACCTAACCCTAAACCTAACCCAAACCCTAAACCTAACACAAACCCTAACGATAACACCAACCCTAACCCTAAACCAAACATTAACCCTAACCCTAACCATAACCCCTAACCCTAACCCTAACCTTAACCCTAACCTTAAACCTAACCCAAACCCTAACCCGATCCCTTGCTCTAACCCAAACCCAAACCCTAACCCTAACCCTAAACCTAAACCTAACCCAAACACAAACCCTAACCCTAAGCCTAACCCAAACCTTAAACCTAACCTAAACCCAAGCACTAACCCTTACCTAACCATAACCCAAGCCCTAAAACTAACCCTAACCCTAACCCAAACCTACACGCTAACCGAAATCCTAACCCTAACCGTAACCCTAAACCAAACCTAAACATTAACCCTAACCCTAAAACTAACCCTAACCCTAACCTAAACTCTATCCCTTACCCTAACACTAACCCTACCCCAAACCAATCCCTAACCCTAACCCTAACCCTAACCCTAACACTAAACCAAACCTAAACCCTAACACTAACCCTAACCCTAACCCTAATCCTAATTCTAACCCTAAACATAACCATAACCCTAACCCAAACCCTAACCATAACCCTAACCCTAACCCTGACTCTAAACCAAATCCTAACCCTAAAACTAACCCTAACCCTAACCCTAACCCTAACCCTAATCCTAAACCTAACCCTAAACCAAACCCCAACTCTAAACCTAACTCTAACCCAAACCTAAACCTTAACCCTAATCTTAATCCTAACCCTAACCTTAACCCTAAAACACCCCTAACCCTAACCCTAACCCTAAATCTTCCCCTAACCCTAACAGTAACCCTAAACCAAACCAAACCGTAACCCTAACACTAAACCTAACCCTAACCCTAACCCAAACCCTAACCCTAACACTTACCCTGACCCTAACCCTAAGCCTAATCCTAAACCAAACCCACACCCTAAACCTAAGCATAATCCTAACCGAAAACCTAACCCTAACCCTAACCCAAACCCAAACTTCAACACTAACCCTAACCCTAACCCTAACCCTAACCCAAACCCTAATCCTAACACTAACACTAACACTAACGCTAACCCTAACCCTAACCCTAATTCAAACCAAAACCTACTCCTATCCCTAAACCTAACGCTAACCCAAGCACAAACACTAATCCTAATCCTAACCCTAACCCTAAAACCTAACCCTAAAACTAAACTTAACCCAAACCTTAACCCTAACCCAAACCCTAACCCAAAACCTAACCCTAACACTAACCCTAACCCAAGCCCAAACACTAACCCCAACCCTCACCCTAACCCTATCCCTAACCCTAGCCCTAACCCTAACCCTCACCCTAACCCTATCCCTATCGCCTACCCCTACCCCTAACCCTAACCCTAAGCCAAACCCTAACCCTAACTCTAACCCTAACCCTAAACCTAACCCTAACCCAAGCCCAAACACTAACCCCAAACCTAACCCTTACCCTATCCATAATTTTAACCCTAACACAAACTAAACCCTAACCGAAACCCTAACCCTAACCCTAACTATAACCGTAAACCTAACCCAAACCCTAATCCTAACACGAACCCTAACCCTAACACAAACCCTAACCCTAACCCTTACCTAAACCCTAACCGTATCCCAAAACGTAACACTAACCCAAAGCCTAACCGTAACCCTAACCCTAACCGAAACCCAAACCCTAATTCTAACACTAAAACTAACCCTAATCCTATTCCTAACACTAACCGTAACCCAAGCCCAAACCCTAACCCGAACCCTAACCCTAACCCTATCCCTATCGCCTAGCCCTAACGACAACCCTAACCCTAACCCTAACCCTAACCCTAACCCTAAACCACCCCTTAACATAACCCTAACTCTAACCCTTCCCCTAACCCTAACACTAACCCTAAACCAAACCAAACCGTAACCCTAACCCTAAACCTAACCCTAACCCTAACCCAAACCTAAAACTAACACAAACCCTAACGATAACACCAACCCTAACCCTAACCCTAACCCTAACCCCTAAACCTAAACCTAACCTTAAACCTAACCCAAACCCTAACCCGATCCCTTGCTCTAACCCAAACCCAAACCCTAACCCTAACCCTAAACCTAAACCTAACCCAAACACAAACCCTAACCCTAAGCCTAACCCAAACCTTAAACCTAACCTAAACCCAAGCCCTAACCCTTACCCTAACCATAACCCAAGCCCTAAAACTAACCCTAACCCTAACTCTAACCCAAACCTAAATGCTAACCCAAACCCTGACCCTAACCCAAACCCTAACCCAAACCCTATCCCTAACCCTAACCCTAACCCAAACCCTAACACTAAGACTACCCCAAACTCTAAACCTAACCTAAACTCAAGCCCTAACTCTAACCCTAAGCCTAACCCAAGCCCTAAAACTAACCCTAACCCTAACCCTAAGCCAAACCCTAACCCTAACCCTATCCCTAAACCTAACCCTAACCCAATCCCAAACACGAACCCTAAACCTAGAAGTAACCCTAACCCAAACCCTAATCCAAACACAAACCCTAACCCTAACCCTATCCTAACACTAACCCTAACCCTAACCCTAACCCCTAACCCTAACCCTAACCCAAATCAAACCCTAACGCTAACCCTAACCCTAACCCTAACCCAAAACCTCAACCTAAACCTAACCCTAACCCTAAACCTAAGCCTAACCCTAACCCTAACCCCAACCCTAACCCTAAACCTAACCTTAAACGAAACCCTAACCCTAACCCTAACACAAAACTAAACCCTCACCCAAACCCTAACCCTAACCGTAACCCTAAACCAAACCTAAACATTAACCCTAACCCTAACCCTAACCCTAACCCTAACCCTAACCTAAACTGTATCCCTAACCCTAACACTAACCCTACCGCAAACCAATCCCTAACCCTAACCCTAACCCTGAACGAAACCTAAACCCTAACCCTAACCCTAACCCTAATCCTAAACCTAACCCTAATCCTAAGCCTAACGCTAACCCCAACCCTAACCCTAAACCTAACCCTAAACCAAACCCCAACTCTAAACCTAACACTAACCCAAACCTAAAACTTAACCCTAACTTTAATCCTAACCCTAACCCTAACCCTAAACCACCCCTTAACATAACCTTAACCCTAACCCAAACCCTAACCCTAACAGTAACCCTAAACCAAACCAAACCGTAACCCTAACCCTAAACCTAACCCTAAACCTAACCCAAACCCTAAACCTAACACAAACCCTAACGATAACACCAACCCTAACCCTAAACCAAACATTAACCCTAACCCTAACCATAACCCCTAACCCTAACCCTAACCTTAACCCTAACCTTAAACCTAACCCAAACCCTAACCCGATCCCTTGCTCTAACCCAAACCCAAACCGTAACCCTAACCCTAAACCTAAACCTAACCCAAACACAAACCCTAATCCTAAGCCTAACCCAAACCTTAAACCTAACCTAAACCCAAGCACTAACCCTTACCCTAACCATAACCCAAGCCCTAAAACTAACCCTAACCCTAACCCTAACCCAAACCTACACGCTAACCGAAATCCTAACCCTAACCGTAACCCTAAACCAAACCTAAACATTAACCCTAACCCTAAAACTAACCCTAACCCTAACCTAAACTCTATCCCTTACCCTAACACTAACCCTACCCCAAACCAATCCCTAACCCTAACCCTAACCCTAACCCTAACACTAAACCAAACCTAAACCCTAACACTAACCCTAACCCTAACCCTAATCCTAATTCTAACCCTAACCATTACCATAACCCTAACCCTCACACTAACCCTAACCCTAACCCTAACCCTGACTCTAAACCAAATCCTAACCCTAAACCTAACCCTAACCCTAACCCTAACCCTAACCCTAATCCTAAACCTAACCCTAAACCAAACCCCAACTCTACACCGAACTCTAACCCAAACCTAAACCTTTACCCCAATCCTAATCCTAACCCTAACCTTAACCCTAAAACACCCCTAACCCTAACCCTAACCCAAAATCTTCCCCTAACCCTAACAGTAACCCTAAACCAAACCAAACCGTAACCCTAACACTAAACCTATCCCTAACCCTAACCCAAACCCTAACCCTATCACTTACCCTAACCCTAACCCTAAGCCTAATCCTAAACCAAACCCACACCCTAAACCTAAGCATAATCCTAACCGAAAACCTAACCCTAACCCTAACCCAAACCCAAACTTCAACACTAACCCTAACCCTAACCCTAACCCTAACCCAATCCCTAATCCTAACACTAACACTAACACTAACGCTAACCCTAACCCTAACCCTAAGTCAAACCAAAACCTACTCCTATCCCTAAACATAAAGCTAACCCAAGCCCAAACACTAATCCTAATCCTAACCCTAACCCTAAAACCTAACCCTAAAACTAAACTTAACACAAACCTGAACCCTAACCCAAACCCAAACCCTAAACCTAACCCTAACACTAAACCTAACCCAAACCCTAACGCTAACACTAACCCTAAGCCCTAACCCTAAACCTAACCTTAACCCTAACCCAAACCCTAACCCAAAACCTAACCCAAACACTAACCCTAACCCAAGCCCAAACACTAACCCCAACCCTCACCCTAACCCTATCCCTAACCCTAACCCTAACCCTAACCCTCACCCTAACCCTATCCCTATCGCCTACCCCTTACCCTAACCCTAACCCTAAGCCAAACCCTAACCCTAACTCTAAACCTAACCCTAAACCTAACCCTAACCCAAGCCCAAACACTAACCCCAAACCTAACCCTTACCCTATCCATAATTTTAACCCTAACACAAACTAAACCCTAACCGAAACCCTAACCCTAAACCTAACTATATCCGTAAACCTAACCCAAACCCTAATCCTAACACGAACCCTAACCCTAACACAAACCCTAACCCTAACCCTTACCTAAACCCTAACCGAATCCCAAAACCCAACACTAACCCAAAGCCCAACCCTAACCCTAACCCTAACCGAAACCCAAACCCTAATTCTAACACTAAAACTAACCCTAATCCTAATCCTAACACTAACCGTAACCCAAGCCCAAACCCTAACCCGAACCCTAACCCTAACCCTATCCCTATCGCCTAGCCCTAACGACAACCCTAACCCTAACCCTAACCCTAACCCTAACCCTAAACCACCCCTTAACATAACCCTAACCCTAACCCTTCCCCTAACCCTAACACTAACCCTAAACCAAACCAAACCGTAACCCTAACCCTAAACCTAACCCTAACCCTAACCCAAACCTAAAACTAACACAAACCTTAACGATAACACCAACCCTAACCCTAACCCTAACCCTAACCCTAACCCTAACCCTAACCCCTAAACCTAACCCTAACCTTAACCCTAACCTTAAACCTAACCCAAACCCTAACCCAATCCCTTGCTCTAACCCAAACCCAAACCCTAACCCTAACCCTAACCCTAACCCTAACCCAAAAACTAAACCTAACCCTAAGCCTAACCCAAACCTTAAACCTAACCTAAACCCAAGCCCTAACCCTTACCCTAATCATAACCCAAGCCCTAAAACTAACCCTAACCCTAACTCTAACCCAAACCTAAATGCTAACCCAAACCCTGACACTAACCCTAACCCTAAACCAAACCTAAACATTAACCCTAATCCTAACCCTAACCCTAACCCTAACCTAAACTCTATCCCTAACCCTAACACTAACCCTACTCTAAACCAATCCCTAACCCTAACCCTAACCCTAAACCTAACCCTAAACCAAACCTAAACCCTAACCCTAACCCTAACCCTAACACCAACCGTAACCCTAAACCTAACCCTAAACCAAACCCGAACTCTAAACCTAACTCTAAACGAAACCTCAACCTTAACCCTAACCTTAATCCTAACCCTAACCCTAACCCTAAACCACCCCTAACCCTAACCCTAACCCTAACCCTTCCCCTAACCCTAACACTAACCCTAATCCTAACATTAACACTAACGCTAACCATAACCCTAACCCTAACCCTAACCCTAACCAAAACCCTAAGCACCCTAACCCTAACCCTAACCATAACCCAAACCCTAATCCGAACACTAACACTAACGCTAAACCTAACCCTAACCCTAACACTAAGCCAAACCAAAACCTACTCCTATCCCTAAACCTAATCCAACCCTAAGCCCAAACACTAAACCTAACCCTAACCCTAACCGTAAAACCTAACCGTAACCCTAACCTTAACCCTAACCCAAACCCTAACCCAAACCCTATCCCTAACCCTAACCCTAACCCAAACCCTAACACTAAGCCTAACCCAAACTCTAAACCTAACCTAAACTCAAGCCCTAACTCTAACCCTAAGCCTAACCCAAGCCCTAAAACTAACCCTAACCCTAAACCTAAGCCAAACCCTAACCCTAACCCTATCCCTAAACCTAACCCTAACCCAATCCCAAACACGAACCCTAAACCTAGAAGTAACCCTAACCGAAACCCTAATCCTAACCCTAAACCTAACCCTAACACAAACCCTAACCCTAACCCTATTCTAACACTAACCCTAACGCAAACCCTAACCGTAACTCTAACTCTAACCCGAACCCTAACACTAACACTATCCCTAACCCCTAACCCTAACCCTAACCCAAATCAAACCCTAACGCTAACCCTAACCCTAACCCTAACCCAAAACCTAAACCTAAACCTAACCCTAATCCTAAACCTAACCCTAACCCTAACCCTAACCCTAACCCCAACCCTAACCCTAACCCTAACCTCTAAACCTAACCCTAACCTTAACCCTAACCTTAAACCTAACCCAAACCCTAACCCGATCCCTTGCTCTAACCCAAACCCAAACCCAAACCCTAACCCTAAACCTAACCCTAACCCTAACCTAAATTCTACCCCTAACCCTAACACTAACCCTACCCCAAACCAATTCCTAACCCTAACCCTAACCCTAACCCTAAACCAAATCTAAACCCTACCCTAACCCTAACCCTAACCCTAACCCTAACATAAACCCAAACCCTAATCCTAACATTAACCCTAACTCTAATCCTAAACTTAACCCTAACCCTAACCCAAACCGATACCCTAACCGTAACCCTAACACTCACCCTATCACTAACGCCTAACCCTGACCCTAAACCTAACCCTAACCCTAACCCTAAGCCAAAACAAACCCGACCCCTATTCCTAAACCTAACCCTAACCCAAGCCCAAACACTAACCCTAAACCTAACCCTAACCCCTCACAATAACCCTAACCTTTACCCTAACCCAAACCCTAACCCAAACCCTAACCCTATCCCTAACCCTTAACCTAACCCTAAACCTAACCTAGACCGAGGCCCGAACCCTAACACTAAATCTTACCCCAACCCAAGCCCAAACACTAACCCTCAACCTAACCCTAACCCTAACCCTAACCTTAACCCAAACCCTAACCCTAACCCTAACCCTAACACTAACCCTAACACAAACCCTAACCCTAAACGTAACCCTAAACCTAAGCCTACCCCAAATCCTACCGGTACCACTAACCCTAACCCTAACACTAAACCTAACCCAAACCCTAAAGCTAACCCTAACCCTAAGCCCTAACCCTAACCCTAACCTTAACCCTAACCCAAACCCTAACCCTAACACTAAACCTAACCCAAACCCTAACCCTATACCTTACACTAACCCAAACCCAATCCCTAACCCTAACCCTAAGCCCTAACCCTAACCCTAACCTTAACCCTAACCCAAACCCTAACCCTAACACTAACCCTAACCCTAACCCTAACCCTAAGCCCAACCCTAACCCTAACCATAACTATAACCCTAACCC
>CM069537.1:120000-130000 GCA_035773235.1 Eospalax fontanierii
TACCCTTACCCTTACACTTACCCTAACCCTTACACTAAGCCAAACCCTAACCCAAACCCTCACCCTAAACCTAACACTAACCCTAACCCCAACCCTCACCCTAACTCTAACCCTAACTCAAACCCAAACCCAAACACTATCCCTAACCCAAACCCTAACCCTATCCCTAACACTAACCCTGACCGTAACCCAAATCCTAACCCTAACCCTACCCCTAACCCTAACCCTAAACCAAACCCTAACCCTAACCCTAACCATAACCCAAACGCAAACCCTCACCCTAACCCTAACCCTAACCCTAACACAAACCCAAACCCTAAACCTAACCCTACCCTAAACCCTAACCGTAACACTAACCCTAACCCTATCCCTATCGCTTAGCCCTAACCCTAACCCTATCCCTAACCCTAAGCCAAACCCTAACTCTAACTCTAACCCTAACCCTAAACCTAACCCTAACCCAAACCCAAACACTAACCCTAAACCTAACCTTAACCCTAACTCAAACCATAACCCTAACCATAACCCTAACCGTAAGCCTTAAACAAACCCTAACCCTAACCCTAAACCTAACCCTACCCTAAACCCTAACTTTAACACGAACCCTAACCCTAACCCAACCCCTAACCCTAACCCTAACGCTAACCCCTAACCCTAACACCAAACTTAACCCTAACCCAAACCTAAACACAAACCCTAAACCTAACCCAAACCCTAAACCTAACCCAAACACAAACCCTAACCCTAAGCCTAAACCAAACCTTAAACCTAACCTAAACCCAAGCCCTAACCCGAACCCTAACCCTGACCCAAGCCCTAAAACTAACCCTAACCCTAACCCTAACCCAAACCTAAACCCTAACCCAAACACTAAGTCTAACCCTAACCCTAAACCAAACCTAAACCGTAACCCTAACCGTAACCCTAACCCTAACCCTAACCCTAACTCTAACCTAAGCTCTATCCCTAACCCTAACACTAACCCTACCCCAAACCAATCCCTAACTCTAACCCTAACCATAACACTAAACCAAACCTAAACTCTAACAGTAACCCTAACCCTAATCCTAAACCTAATCCTAACCCTAAACCTAACCCTAACCCCAAACCTAACCCTAAACCAAACCCCAACTCTAAACCTAACTCTAACCCCAACCTAAACCTTAACCCTAATCTTAATCCTAACCCCAACCTTAACCCTAAACCACCCGTAACCCTAACCCTAACCCTAACCCTTCCCCTAACCCTAACAGTAACCCTAAACCAAACCAAACCGTAACCCTAACACTAAACCTAACCCTAACCCTAACCCAAACCCTAACCCTAACACTTACCCTAACCCTAACCCTAAGCCTAATCCTAAACCAAACCCACACCCTAAACCTAACCATAACCCTAACCGAAAACCTAACCCTAACCCTAATCCAAACCCAAACTTCAACACTAACCCTAACCCTAACCCTAACCCTAATCCAAACCCTAATCCTAACACTAACACTAACGCTAACCCTAACCCTAACCCTAACCCTAAGCCAAACCAAAACCTACGCCTATCCCTAAACCTAACCCTAACCCAAGCCAAAACACTAATCCTAATCCTAACCCTAACCCTAAAACCTAACCCTAAACCTAAACTTAACCCAAACCTGAACCCTAACCTGAACCCAAACCCTAAACCTAACCCTAACACTAAACCTAACCCAAACCCTAACGCTAAACCTATCCCTAAGCCCTAACCCTAACCCTAACCTTAACCCTAACCCAAACACTAAACCAAAACCTAACCCTAACACTAACCCTAACCCAAGCCCAAACACTAACCCCAACCCTCACCCTAACCCTATCCCTATTGCCTAGCCCTAACCCTAACCATAACCCTAACCCTAACCCTAACCCTAACCCTAACCCTAACCCTAAACATAGCCATAACCCTAACCCAAACCCTAACCCTAACCCTAACCCTAACCCTGACTCTAAACCTAATCCTAACCCTAAACCTAACCCTAACCCCAAACCTAACCCTAAACCTAACCCTAAACCAAACCCCAACTCTAAACCTAACTCTAACCCAAACCTAAACCTTAACCCTAACCTTAATCCTAACCCTAACCTTAACCCTAAACCACCCCTAACCCTAACCCTAACACTAACCCTTCCCCTAACCCTAACAGTAACCCTAAACCAAACCAAACCGTAACCCTAACACTAAACCTAACCCTAACCCTAACCCAAACCCTAACCCTAACACTTACCCTAACCCTAACCCTAAGCCTAATCCTAAACCAAACCCACACCCTAAACCTAACCATAACCCTAACCGAAAACCTAACCCTAACCCTAATCCAAACCCAAACTTCAACACTAACCCTAACCCTAACCCTAACCCTAATCCAAACCCTAATCCTAACACTAACACTAACGCTAACCCTAACCCTAACCCTAACCCTAAGCCAAACCAAAACCTACGCCTATCCCTAAACCTAACCCTAACCCAAGCCAAAACACTAATCCTAATCCTAACCCTAACCCTAAAACCTAACCCTAAACCTAAACTTAACCCAAACCTGAACCCTAACCTGAACCCAAACCCTAAACCTAACCCTAACACTAAACCTAACCCAAACCCTAACGCTAACCCTATCCCTAAGCCCTAACCCTAACCCTAACCTTAACGCTAACCCAAACCCTAACCCAAAACCTAACCCTAACACTAACCCTAACCCAAGCCCAAACACTAACCCCAACCCTCACCCTAACCCTATCCCTATCGCCTAGCCCTAATCCTAACCATAAACCTAACCCTAACCCTAACCCTAACCCTAACCCTAACCCTAACCCTAAACATAGCCATAACCCTAATCCAAACCCTAAACCTAACCCTAACCCTAACCCTGACTCTAAACCTAATCCTAACCCTAAACCTAACCCTAACCCCAAACCTAACCCTAAACCTAACCCTAAACCAAACCCCAACTCTAAACCTAACTCTAACCCAAACCTAAACCTTAACCCTAACCTTAATCCTAACCCTAACCTTAACCCTAAACCACCCCTAACCCTAACCCTAACACTAACCCTTCCCCTAACCCTAACAGTAACCCTAAACCAAACCAAACCGTAACCCTAACACTAAACCTAACCCTAACCCTAACCCAAACCCTAACCCTAACACTTACCCTAACCCTAACCCTAAGCCTAATCCTAAACCAAACCCACACCCTAAACCTAACCATAACCCTAACCGAAAACCTAACCCTAACCCTAATCCAAACCCAAACTTCAACACTAACCCTAACCCTAACCCTAACCCTAATCCAAACCCTAATCCTAACACTAACACTAACGCTAACCCTAACCCTAACCCTAACCCTAAGCCAAACCAAAACCTACGCCTATCCCTAAACCTAACCCTAACCCAAGCCAAAACACTAATCCTAATCCTAACCCTAACCCTAAAACCTAACCCTAAACCTAAACTTAACCCAAACCTGAACCCTAACCTGAACCCAAACCCTAAACCTAACCCTAACACTAAACCTAACCCAAACCCTAACGCTAACCCTATCCCTAAGCCCTAACCCTAACCCTAACCTTAACGCTAACCCAAACCCTAACCCAAAACCTAACCCTAACACTAACCCTAACCCAAGCCCAAACACTAACCCCAACCCTCACCCTAAC
Source organism: Eospalax fontanierii (assembly GCA_035773235.1). Taxonomy (NCBI): domain Eukaryota; kingdom Metazoa; phylum Chordata; class Mammalia; order Rodentia; family Spalacidae; genus Eospalax; species Eospalax fontanierii. The sequence goes on from CM069537.1 coordinate 123,682, forward strand.
CCTATCCCTATCGCCTAGCCCTAACCCTAACCATAAACCTAACCCTAACCCTAACCCTAACCCTAACCCTAACCCTAACCCTAAACATAGCCATAACCCTAACCCAAACCCTAACCCTAACCCTAACCCTAACCCTGACTCTAAACCTAATCCTAACCCTAAACCTAACCCTAACCCCAAACCTAACCCTAAACCTAACCCTAAACCAAACCCCAACTCTAAACCTAACTCTAACCCAAACCTAATCCTTAACCCTAATCTTAATCCTAACCCTAACCTTAACCCTAAACCACCCCTAACCCTAACCCTAACCCTAACCCTTCCCCTAACCCTAACATTAACCCTAAACCAAACCAAACCGTAACCCTAACACTAAACCTAACCCTAACCCTAACCCAAACCCTAACCCTAACACTTACCCTAACCCTAACCCTAAGCCTAATCCTAAACCAAACCCACACCCTAAACCTAACCATAACCCTAACCGAAAACCTAACCCTAACCCTAATCCAAACCCAAACTTCAACACTAACCCTAACAATAACCCTAACCCTAATCCAAACCCTAATCCTAACACTAACACTAACGCTAACCCTAACCCTAACCCTAACCCTAAGCCAAACCAAAACCTACGCCTATCCCTAAACCTAACCCTAACCCAAGCCAAAACACTAATCCTAATCCTAACCCTAACCCTAAAACCTAACCCTAAACCTAAACTTAACCCAAACCTGAACCCTAACCTGAACCCAAACCCTAAACCTAACCCTAACACTAAACCTAAACCAAACCCTAACGCTAACCCTATCCCTAAGCATTAAACCTAACCCTAACCTTAACCCTAAGCCAAACCCTAACCCAAAACCTAACCCTAACACTAACCCTAACCCAAGCCCAAACACTAACCCCAACCCTCACCCTAACCCTATCTCTATCGCCTAGCCCTAACCCTAACCATAACCCTAAGCCAAACCCTAACCCTAACTCTAACCCTAACCCTAAACCTAACCCTAACCCAAGCACAAACACTAACCCCAAACCTAACCCTTACCCTATCCAGAATTTTAACCCTAACACAAACTAAACCCTAACCCAAACCCTAACCCTAACCCTAACTATAACCCTAAACCCATCCCAAACCCTAATCCTAACACGAACCTTAACCCTAACCCAAACGCTAACCCTAACACTTACCCTAACCCTAACCCTATCCCAAAACCTAACACTAACCCAAAGCCTAAACCTAACCCTAACCCTAACCGAAACCCAAGCCCTAATCCTAACACTAAAACTAACCCTAATCCTAATCCTAACACTAACCGTAACCCAAGCCCAAAGCCTAACCCGAACCCTACCCCTATCCCTATCCCTATCGCTTGGCCCTAACCCCAACCCTAACCCTAAGCCAAACCCAAACCCTAACTCTAACCCTAAGCCTAAACCTAACCCTAACCCTAACCCAAACCCTAACCCAAATCCTAACCTTAACCTTAACCCTAACCCTAACACAAACCGTAACCCTAACACTAAACCTAAACCTAACCCTACCCCAAATCCTAACCGTATCACTAACCCTAACCCTAACCCTAACCCTAACCCAAACCCTAACCGTCACCCTAACCCTATCCCCTAACCCTAAACCTAACCTTAACCCTAATCCAAACGCTAACCCAAACCCTAACCCTAACGCTAAACCTAACCCAAACCCTAACCCTATACCTTACTCTAACCCAAACTCAAACCCTAACCCTAAGCCTAACCCAAACCCTAAACCTAACCTAAACCCAAGCCCTAACCCTAAACCTAACCCTAACCCAAGCCCTAAAACTAACCCTAACCCTAACCCTAACCCTAACCCTAACCCTAACCTTAACCCTAACCCTAACCCTAACCCTAACACTAATCCTGAACCAAACCAAACCCTAACCCTAAGCTTAAACCTAACCCTAACCCTAATGCAAACCCTAACCCTAACACTTAACCTAACCATAGCCCTAAGCCTAACCCTAACCCAAACCCGCACACTAAACCTAACCCGAACCCTAAGCCTAACCCTAAATGAAACCCTAACCCTAACCCTAACCCTTACCCAAGCCATAACCGAAACCCACACCATAACCCTAACACTAACACTAACCCCAACCCTAACCCTAACCCTAACCCTAACTCAAACCTAAAACCTAACACTAACCCTAACCCTAACCCTAATCCTAATTCTAACCCTAAACATAGCCATACCCTAACCCAAACCCTAACCCTAACCCTAATCCTAACCCTGACTCTAAAACAAATCCTAACCCTAAACCTAACCCTAACCCTAACCCTAACCCTAACGCTAAGCCAAACCCTAACTCTAACCCTAACCCTAACCAAAACCCAAAACCTAACCTTAATACTAACCCTAAACCTAACACAAACCCTAATCCTAAACCTAACCCTAACCCTAACCCTAAACCTAACCCTAACCTAAACCCAAGCCCTAACCCTAAACCTAACCCAAGCCCTAAAACTAACCCTAATCCTAACCCTTACCTAAACCTAAACCCTAACACAAACCCTAACCCTAACCCTAACCCAAACCTAAACCCTAACCCTAAGCCTAACCCTAACCTAAACTCTATCACTAACCCTAACACTAACCGTACCCCAAACCAGTCCCTAACCCTATCCCTAACCCTAACCCTACTCTAACCCTAAACCAACCTCTCACAGTAACCTTAACCTAACCCTAACCCCAAACCTAACCCTTACCGTATCCGTAATATTAACCCTAACCCAAATCAAACCCTAACTCTAACCCTTACCCTAACCCTAACCCAAAACCTAAACCTAAACCTAACCCTAATCCTAACCCTAACCCTAACCCTAACCCTAACCCTAACCCCAACCCTAACCCTAAACCTAACCTTAAACGAAACCCTAACCCTAACCCTAACCCAAACCTAAACCCTCACCCAAACCCTAACCCTAACCCTAAACCAAAACTAAACATTAACCCTAACCCTAACCCTAACCCTAACCTAAACTTTATCACTAACCCTAACACTAACCCTACCCAAACCAATCGCTAACCCTAACCCTAACCCTAAATCAAACCTAAACCCTAACCCTAACCCTAACCCTAACCCTAACCCTAATCCTAAACCTAACCCTAATCCTAACCGTAACTCTAACCACAACCCTAAACCTAAACCTAACCCTAAACCAAACCCCAACTCTAAACCTAACTCTAACCCAAAAATAAAACTTAACCGTAACTTTAATCCTAACCCTAACCCTACCCACCCCTTAACATAACCCTAACCCTAACCCTTCCCCTAACCCTAACACTAACCCTAAACCAAATCAAACCGTAACCCTAACCCTAAACCTAACCCTAACCCTAACACAAACCCTAAACCTAACACAAACCCTAACGATAACACCAACCCTAACCCTGACCCAAACCCTAACCCTAACCCTAAACCTAACCCCTAACCCTAACCCTAACCTTAACCCTAACCTTAAACCTAACCCAAACCCTAACCCGATCCCTTGCTCTAACCCAAACCCAAACCCTAAACCTAACCCTAAACCTAAACATAACCCAAACACAAACCCTAACCCTAAGCCTAACCCAAACCTTAAACCTAACCTAAACCCAAGTCCTAACCCTTACCCTAACCATAACCCAAGCCATAAAACTAACCCTAACCCTAACCCTAACCCAAACCTTAACGCTAACCCAAACCCTAACCCTAAACCTAACCCTAAACCAAACCTAAACATTAACCCTAACCCTAACCCTAACCCTAACCCTAACCCTAACCTAAACTCTATCCCTAACCCTAACACTAACCCTACGCCAAACCAATCCCTAACCCTAACCCTAACCCTAACCCTAAACCTAAGCCAAACCTAAACCCTAACCCTAACCCTAACCCTAACCCTAACCCCAACCCTAACCCTAAACCTAACCCTAAACCAAACCCGAACTCTAAACCTAACTCTAAACCATACCTCAACCTTAACCCTAACCTTAATCCTAACCCTAAACCTAACCCTAAACCACCCCTAACCCTAACCCTAACCCTAACCCTAACCCTTCCCCTAACCAAAACACTAACCCTAATCCTAACATTAACACTAACGCTAACCATAACCCTAACCCTAACCCTAACCCTAACCAAAACCCTAAGCACCCTAACCCTAACCCTAACCATAACCCAAACCCTAATCCGAACACTAACACTAATGCTAACCCTAACCCTAACCCTAACCCTAAGCCAAACCAAAACCTAACCCTAACCCTTAACCTAACCCTAACCGTAACCCAAACCCTAACCCTAACACTTACAATAACCCTAACACTAAGCCTAATCCAAAACCAAACCCACACCCTAAATCTAACCCTAACCCTAACCCTAACCCTAACCGAAACCCTATCCCTTACCCTAACCCAAACCCAAACTTCAACCCCAACCCTAACCCAAACCCAAACCCTAACCCTAACCCTAACCCTAAGCCAAACCCTAATCCTAACACTAACCCTGACACTAACCTAATCCTTACCTTAACCCAAACCATAACACTAACACTTAACCTAACCCTAACCCTAAGCCTAATCCTAAACCAAACCCACACCCTAAACCTCACCATAACCCTAACCCTTACCCTAACCCTAACCCTATCCCAAACCCTAACACTAACCCAAACACTAACCCTAACCCTAACCCTAACCCTAACAAAAACCCAAACCCTTATCCTAACAGTAACTCTAACTCTAATCCTAAACTTAACCCTAACAATAACCCAAACCGAAACCCTAACCTTAACCCTAACACTCATCCTGTCACTAACGCCTAACCCTGACCCTAAACCTAACCCTAACCCTAACCCTAAGCTAAACCAAACCCGACCCCTATCCCTAAACCAAACCCTAACCCAAGCCCAAATACTAACCCTAAATCTAACCCTAACCCCTCACAATAACCCTAACCTTAACCCTAACCCAAACCCGAACTCCAACCCTAACCATAACCAAAACCCTAACCACCCTAACACGAACCCTAACCCTAACCCAAAACCTAATCCTAACACTACCACTAACGCTAACGCTAACCCTATCCCTAATCCTAAACCAAACCAAAACCTACTCCTATCCCGAAACCTAACCCAAACCCAAGCCCAAACACTAAACCTAACCCTAACCCTAACCCTAAAACCTAACCCTAACCCTAACCTTAACCCTAACCCAAACCCTAACCCAAACCCTATCCCTAAACCTAACCCTAACCCCAACCCTAACACTAAGCCTAACCCAAACTCTAAACTTAACTTAACCCAAACCCTAACTCTAACCCAAAGCCTAACCCAAGCCCTAAAACTAACCCTAACCCTAACCCTAAGCCAAACGCTAACCCTAACCCTAACCCTAACCCTAAGCCAAACCAAAACCTACTCCTATCCCTAAACCTAACTCAAACCCAAGCCCAAACACTAAACCTAACCCTAACCCTAACCCTAAAACCTAACCCTAACCCTAACCTTAACCCTAACCCAAACCCTAACCCAAACCCTATCCCTAAACCTAACCCTAACCCGAACCCTAACACTAAGCCTAACCCAAACTCTAAACTTAACCTAAACCCAAACCCTAACTCTAACCCTAAGCCTAACCCAAGCCCTAAAACTAACCCTAACCTTAACCCTAAGCCAAACGCTAACCCTAACCCTAACCCTAACCCTAAGCCAAACCAAAACCTACTCCTATCCCTAAACCTAACCCAAACCCAAGCCCAAACACTAAACCAAACCCTAACCCTAACCCTAAAACCTAACCCTAACCCTAACCTTAACCCTAACCCAAACCCTAACCCAAACCCTATCCCTAAACCTAACCCTAACCCGAACCCTAACACTAAGCCTAACCCAAACTCTAAACTTAACCTAAACCCAAACCCTAACTCTAACCCTAAGCCTAACCCAAGCCCTAAAACTAACCCTAACCCTAACCCTAAGCCAAACCCTAACCCTAACTCTAACCCTAACTCTAAATCTAACCCTAACCAAGCCCAAACACTAACCCTAAACCTAACCCTAACCCTAACTCAAACCATAACCCTAACCATAACCCTAACCGTATCCCTTACACAAACCCTAACCCTAACCCTAACTTTAAACCTAAACCTATCCGACCCTAAACACTAACCGTAACATTAACCCTAACCCTAACCCAACCCCTAACCCTAACCCTAACCCTAACCCCTAAACCTAACCCTAACCTTAACCCTAACCCAAAACCTAACACAAACCGTAACCCTAACCTTAAACTTAACCC
>CM069537.1:135000-140000 GCA_035773235.1 Eospalax fontanierii
CCCAAACCTAAACCCTAACCCAAACACTAACCCTAACCCTAACCCTAAACCAAACCTAAACCCTAACCCTAACAAAAACCCTAACCTAACCTAAACTCTATCACTAACCCTAACACTAACCCTACCCAAAACCAATCCCTAACCCTAACCCTAACCCTAACCCTAAACCAAATCTAAACCCTAACCCTAACCCTATCCCTAACAAAAACCCAAACCCTAACCTAACAGTAACCCTAACTCTAATCCTAACCTTAAACCTAACCCTAAACCAAACTGAAACCCTAACCGTAACCCTAACACTCACCCTATCAATAACGCCTAACACTGACCCTAAACCTAACCCTAAGCTTAACCCTAAGCCAAACCAAACCCGACCTCTATTATTAAACCTAACCCTAACCCAAGCCCAAACACTAACCCTAAACCTAACCCTAACCCCTCACAATAACCCTAACCTTAACCCTAAACCAAACCCTAACCCAAACCCTAACCCTATCCCTAATCCTAACCCTAACCCTAAACCTAACCTAAACCCAAGCCCTAACCCTAACCATAAATCTTACCCTAACCCAAGCCCAAACACTAACCCTCAACCTAACCCTAACCCTAACCCTAACCCGAACCAAACCCTAACCCTAACCCTAACCCTAACCCTAACAAAAACCCTAACCCTAAACGTAACCCTAAACCTAAGCCTACCCCAAATCCTAACCGTAACACTAACCCTAACCCTAACACTAAACCTAACCCAAACCCTAACGATAACCCTAACCCTAAGCCCTAACCCTAACCCTAACACTAAACCTAACCCAAACCCTAACCCTATACCTTACTCTAACCCAAACCCAATCCGTAACCCAAACCATAACCATAAGCCAAGCCCTAAAACTAACCCTAACCCTAACCCTAACCCTAACCCAAAACCTTACCCTAAACCTAAACCTAACCCTTATCCTAACCCTAACCCTAACCCTAACCCAAACCCTAACCCTAACCCTATTCCTATCCATAACCCTAAACCTAACCTTAACCCAAACACTAACCCAAACCCTAACCCAAACCCTATCCCTAACCCTAACCCTAACTCAAACTCTAACCCTAACTCTAACCCTAACTCAAAACCTAAACCTAACCCTAATCCAAACCCTAACCCAAACCCTAACCCTAACCCTAACCCTAACACTAACCCAAAGCCTAACCCTAACCCTAACCCTAACCCTAACCCTAACCCTAACCCAAGCCCTAAAACTAACCCTAACCCTAACCCTAACCCAAACCTAAACCCTAACCCAAACACTAACCCTAACCCTAACCCTAAACCAAACCTAAACCCTAAACCTAACCCTAACCCTAACACTAACCCTAACACTAACCCTAACCTAAACTCTATCCCTAACCCTAACACTAACCATACCCCAAACCAAACCCTAACCCTAACCCAAACCCTAACCCAAACCCTATCCCTAAACCTAACCCTAACCCGAACCCTAACACTAAGCCTAACCCAAACTCTAAACTTAACCTAAACCCAAACCCTAACCCTAACCCTAACCCTAACCCTAAGCCAAACCCTAACCCTAACTCTAACCCTAACTCTAAACCTAACCCTAACCAAGCCCAAACACTAACCCTAAACCTAACCCTAACCCTAACTCAAACCATAACCCTAACCATAACCCTAACCGTATCCCTTACACAAACCCTAACCCTAACCCTAACTTTAAACCTAAACCTACTGTACCCTAAACACTAACCGTAACATTAACCCTAACCCTAACCCAACCCCTAACCCTAACCCTAACCCTAACCCCTAAACCTAACCCTAACCTTAACCCTAACCCATAACCTAACACAAACCGTAACCCTAACCTTAAACTTAACCCAAACCCTAACCCGTACCCTTACTCTAACCCAAACCCAAACCCCTCACCCTAACCCTAACCTTAACCCTAACCCAAAACCTAACACAAACCCTAACCCTAACCCTAACCCTAACCCAAACCCAAACCTAAACTCTATCCCTAACCCTAACACTAACCCTACCCCAAACCAATCCCTAACCCTAACCCTAACCCTAACCCTAACCCTAACGTTAACCCTGACCCTAACCCAAATCCTAACCCTAACCCTAACCCTAAACCTAAACCAAACCCTAACCCTAACCCTAACCATAACCCAAACCCAAACCCTAACCCTAACCCTAACACTAACCCTAACACAAAACCTAACCCTAAACCTAACCCTACCCTAAACCCTAACTGTAACACTAACCCTAACCCTATCCCTTTCGCTTAGCCCTAACCATAACCCTAACCCTAACCCTAAGCCAAACCCTAACCCTAACTCTAAACCTAACCCTAAACCTAACCCTAACCCAAGCCCAAACACTTACCCTAAACCTAACCCTAACCCTAACTCAAACCATAAGCCTAACCATAACCCTAACCGTAACCCTTAAACAAACCCTAACCATAACCCTAAACCTAACCCTTCCTAAACCCTAACCGTAACACTAACCCTAAACCTAACCCAACCCCTAACCCTAACCCTAACGCTAACCCCTTACCCTAACCCTAAACTTAACCCAAACCCAAACCCTAACACAAACCCTAACCCTAACCTTAAACCTAACCCAAACCCTACCCTAATCCCTTACTCTAACGCAAACCCAAACCCAAACCCTAACCCTAACCCTAACCCTAACACTAACCCTAACACTAACCCTAACCCTAAACCTAAACCTAACCCAAACACAAAGCCTAAACCTAAGCCTAAACCAAACCTTAAACCTAACCTAAACCCAAGCCCTAACCCTTACCCTAACCCTAACCCAAGCCCGAAAACTAACCCTAACCCTAACCCTAACCCAACCCTAAACCCTAACCCAAACACTAACCCTAACCCTAACCCTAAACCAAACCTAAACCCTAACCCTAACCCTAACCCTAACCCTAACCCTAACCCTAACCCTAACCTAAACTCTATCCCTAACCCTAACACTAACCCTACCCCAAACCAATCCCTAACCCAAACCCTAGCCCTAACCCTAAATCAAATCTAAACCCTAACCCTAACCCTAACCCTAACCCTAACCCTAAAAAAAACCCAAACCCTAATCCTAACAGTAACCCTAACTCTAATCCTAACCTTAACCCTAACCCTAACCCAAACCGAAACCCTAACCGTAACCCTAACACTCACCCTATCACTAACGCCTAACCCTGACTCTAAACCTAACCCTAACCCTAACCCTAACCCTTACCCTAACCCCAACACTAACCCTAAACCAAACCAAACCCTAACCCTAAGCCTAAACCTAACCCTAACCCTAATTCAAACACTAACCCTAACACTTACCCTAACCGTAGCCCTAAGCGTAAACCTAACCCAATCCTGCACACTAAACCTAACCCGAACCCTAAACCTAACCCTAAACGAAACCCTAACCCTAACCCTAAACCTAACCCTTACCCAAGCCCTAACCCTAACCCTTACCCTAACCCTAACCGTAAGCCTAAACCTAACCCAAACAAACACCCTAACCCTAACACTAACACTAACGCCAACCCTAACCCTAACCCTAACCCTAACTCAAACCTAAACCCTAACACTAACCCTAACCCAAAAGCTAACCCTAACCCTAATCCTAATTCTAACCCTAACCATAACCCTAAGCCTAACCCAAACCCAAACACTAACCCTAACCCTAACCCTAAACGTAACACAAACCCTAAACCTAAACCTAAACCTACCCTAAACCCTAACCGTAACACTAACACTAAACCTATCCCTATCGCCTAGCCCTAACCCTAACACTAACCCTAACCCTAACCCTAAGCCAAACGACAACCTTAACTCTAACCCTAACCCTAAACCTAACCCTAACCCAAACTCAAACACTAACCCTAAACCTAACCCTAACCCTAACTCAAAACGTAACCCTAACCATAAACCTAACCTTATCCCTAACACAAACCCTAACCCTAACCCTAACCCTAAACTTAACCCTAACCCAAACTCAAACACTAACCCTAACCCTAACTCTGACCCCTAACACTAACCATAAACTTAACCCTAACCCTAACCCTAAACCAAACCCCAACCCTAAACATAACTCTAACCCAAACTTAAAACTTAACCCTAACCTTAATCATAACCCTAACCCTAACCCTAAACCACCCCTTAACATAACTCTAACCCTAACCCTTCCCCTAACCCTAACACTAACCCTAAACCAAACCAAACCGTAACCCTAACCCTAAACCTAACCCTAACCCTACCCCAAACCCTAAAACTAACCTAAACTCTATCCCTAAACCTAACCCTAACCCTAAGCCTAACCCGAACCTTAAACCTAACCTAAACCCAAGCCCTAACCCTTACCCGAACCATAACTCAAGCCCTAAAACTAACCCTAACCCTAACCCTAACCCAAACCTAAACACTAACCCAAACCCTAACCCTAACCCTAACCGTAAACCAAACTTAAACATTAACCCTAACCCTAACCCTAACCCTAACCCTAACCTAAACTCTATCCCTAACCCTAACACTAACCCTACCCCAAACAAATCGCTAACCCTAACCCTAACACTAACCCTAAAAAAAAACCTAAACCCTAATCTTAACCCTAACCCTAACCCTAATCCTAAACCTAACCCTAGCCCTGACCCTAATCCCAACCCTAACACTAAACCTAACCCTAAACCAAACCCGAACTCTAAACCTAACTCTAAACCAAACCTCAACCTTAACCCTAACCTTAATCCTAACCCTAACCCTAACCCTAAACCACCCCTAACCCTAACCCTAACCCTAACACTAACCGTTCCCTTAACCCTAACACTAACCCTAATCCTAACACTAACACTAACGATAACCATAACCCTAACCCTAACCGTAACCAAAACACTAACCACCCTAACCCTAACCCTAACCCTAACCCAAACTCCAACCCTAACCCTAACCAAAACCCTAACCACCCTAACACGAACCCTAAA
>CM069537.1:157500-160000 GCA_035773235.1 Eospalax fontanierii
AACATAACCCTAACCCTAACCCTAACCCTAACCCTAACCCTAACCCTAACCCTAACCCTAACCCTAACCCTAACCCTAATCTGAACACTAACACTAAACCAAATCTAAACCCTAACCCTAACCCTAACCCTAAACCTAACCCTAACCCTAATCCTAAACCTAATCCTAACCCTAAACCTAACCCTAACCTCAAACTTACCCTAAACCTAACCCTAAACCAAACCGCAACTCTAAACCTAACTCTAACCCAAACCTAAACCTTAACCCTAATCTTAATCCTAACCCTAACCTTAACCCTAAAACACCCCTAACCCTAACCCTAACCCTAACCCTTCCCCTAACCCTAACAGTAACCCTAAACCAAACCAAACCGTAACCCTAACACTAAACCTAACCCTAACGCTAACCCAAACCCCAACCCTAACACTTACCCTAACCCTAAACCTAAGCCTAATCCTAAACCAAACCCACAACCTAAACCTAACCATAACCCTAACCGAAAACCTAACCCTAACCCTAACCCAAACCCAAACTTCAACACTAACCCTAACCCTAACCCTAACCCTAACCCAAACCCTAATCCTAACACTAACACTAACGCTAACCCTAACCCTAACCCTATACCTAAGTCAAACCGAAACGTACTCCTGTCCCTAAACCTAACGCTAACCCAAGCCCAAACACTAATCCTAATCGTAACCCTAACCCTAAAACCTAAACCTAAACCTAAACTTAAGCCAAACCTGAACCCTAACCCAAACCCAAACCCTAAACCTCACCCTAACACTAAACCTAACCCAAACCCTAACACTAACCCTAACCCTAAGCCCTTACCCTAAACCTAACCTTAACCCTACCCCAAACCTTAACCCAAAACCTAACCCTAACACTAACCCTAACCCAAGCCCAAACACTAACCCCAACCCTCACCCTAACCCTATCCCTAACCCTAACCCTAACCCTAACCCTCACACTAACCCTATCCCTATCGCCTAGCCCTAACCCTAACCCTAACCCTAAGTCAAACCCTAACCCTAACTCTAACACTAACCCTAAACCTAAACCTAACCCAAGCCCAAACACTAACCCCAAACCTAACCCTTACCCTATCCATAATTTTAACCCTAACACAAACTAAACCCTAACCCAAACCCTAACCCTAACCCTAACTATAACCCTAAACCTAACCCACACCCTAATCCTAACACGAACCCTAACCCTAACACAAACCCTAACCCTAACCCTTACCCTAACCCTAACCCTATCCCAAAACCTAACACTAACCCAAACCTTAACCCTAACCCTAACCCTAACCGAAACCCAAACCCTAATCCTAACACTAAAACTAACCCTAATCCTAATCCTAACACTAACCGTACCCCAAGGCCAAATCTTAACCCCAACCCTAACCCTAACCCTATCCGTATCGCCTAGCCCTAACCCCAACCCTAACCCTAACCCTAACCCTAAACCACCCCTTAACATAACCCTAACGCTAACCCTTCCCCTAACCCTAACACTAACCCTAAACCAAACCAAACCGTAACCCTAACCCTAAACCTAACCCTTACCCTAACCCAAACCCTAAACCTAACTCAAACCCTAACGATAACACCAACCCTAACCCTAACCCAACCCTAACCCTAACCCTAACCCTAACCCTAACCCCTAAACCTAACCCTAACCTTAACTATAACCCTAACCCAAACCCTAACCCTAACCCTAACCCTAACCCTAACCCTAACCCCTAAACCTAACCCTAACCTTAAGCCTAACCCTAACCCAAACCCTAACCCTAACCCTAACCCTAACCCTAACCCTAACCCTAACCCCTAAACCTAACCCTAACCTTAACCCTAACCTTAAACCTAACCCAAGCCCTAAGCCAATCCCTTACTATAATTAAAACCCAAACCCAGACCCTAACGCTAACCCTAACCCTAACACTAACCCTAACCCTAAACCTAAACCTAACCCAAAAACAAACCCTAACCCTAACCCTAACCCAAACCTTAAACCTAACCTAAACCCAAGCCCTAACCATGACCCTAACCCTAAGACAAACCCTAACCCTAACTCTAACCCTAACCCTAAAACTTACCCTAACCCAAGCCCAAACACTAACCCTAAACCTAACCCTAACCCTAACCCAAACCCTAACCCTAACCCTAACCCTCACACAAACCCTAACCCTAAAAGTAACCCTAAACCTAAGCCTACCCCAAATCCTAACCGTAATACTAACCCTAACACTAAACCTAACCCAAACCCTAACGCTAACCATAACCCTTAGCCCTAACCCTAACTCTAACCTTAACCCTAACCCAAACCCTAACCCAAACCCTAACCCTAACACTAAACCTAACCCAAACCCTAACCCTAAACCTTACTGTAACCCAAACCCAATCCCTAACACTAACCCTAACCCTAACCCTAACCCTAAACCTAAACTTAACCCAAACCCAAACCCTAACCCTAAGCCTAACCCAAACCCTAAACC
>CM069537.1:185000-187500 GCA_035773235.1 Eospalax fontanierii
TACCCCTAAGCCAAGCTTGAGCCGTAACCCTAACCGTAACCCTAGGCGTAGCCCTAACCCTAACCCTAACGCTAACCCTAACCCTAAGCCCTAACCCTAACCCTAACCTTAACCTTAACCCAAACCCTAAGCCAAAACCTAACCCTAACACTAACCCTAACCCAAGCCCAAACACTAACCCCAACCCTCACCCTAACCCTATCCCTAACCCTAACCCTAACGCTATCCCTCACCCTAACTCTAACCCTAACCCTAAACCTAACCCTAACCCAAGCCCAAACACTAACCCCAAACCTAACACGTACCCTATCCATAATTTTAAGCCTAACACAAACTAAACCCTAACCCAACCCCTAAACGTAACCCTAACTATAACCCTAAACCTAACCCAAACCCTAATCCTAACACGAACCCTAACCCTAAGACAAACCCTAACCCTAACCCTTACCCTAACCCTAACCCTATTCCAAAAACCTAACACTAACCCAAAGCCTAACCCTAAACCTAACCCCTAACCAAAACCCAAACCCTAATCCTAACACTAAAACTAACCCTAATCCTAATCCTAACACTAACCGTAACCGAAGCCCAAACCCTAACCCGAACCCTAACCCTAACCCCTATCACTATCACCTAGCCCTAACCCCAAACCCTAACCCTAACCCTAACCCTAACCCTAAACCACCCCTTAAAATAACTCTAAACCTAACCCTTCCCCAAACCCTAACTCTAACCCTAAACCAAACCAAACCGTAACCCTAACCCTAAGCCTAACCTTATCCTTAACCCTAACCCTAAACCTAACACAAACCCTAACGATAACACCAACCCTAACCCTAACCCAAACCCTAACCCTAACCCTAACCCTAACCCTAACCCCTAAACCTAACCCTAACCTTAACCCTAATCTTAAACCTAACCCAAACCCTAACCCGATCCCTTGCTCTAACCCAAACCCAAACCCTAACCCTAACCCTAAACCTAAACGTAACCCAAACACAAACCCTAACCCAAAGCGTAACCCAAATCTTAAACCTAACCTAAACCCAAGCCCTAACCCTTACCCTAACCATAACCCAAGCCCTAAAACTAACCCTAACCCTAACCCTAACCCAAACCTAAATGCTAACCCCAAACCCTGACCCTAACCCTAACCCTAAACCAAACCTAAACATTAACCCTAACTCTAAGCCTAACCTAACCCTAACCTAAACTCTATCCCTAACCCTAACACTAACCCTACCCCAAACAAATCCCTAACCCTAACCCTAACCCTAACCCTAAACCAAACATAAACCATAACCCTAACCTTAACCCTAACACCAACACTAACTCTAAACCTAACCCTAAACCAAACCCGAACTCTAAACCTAACTCTAAACCAAACCTCAACCTTAACCCTAACCTTAATCCTAACCCTAACCCTAACCCTAACCCTAAACCTAAACTTAACCCAACCCCAAAACCCTAACCCTGAAGCCTAACCCAAACCCTAAACCTAACCTAAACCCAAGCCCTAACCCTAACCCTAACCCTAACCATAACCCAAGCCCTAAAACTAACCCTAACCCTAACCCTAAACCTAAACCTAACCCTTACCCTAACCCTAACACTAAACCTAAACCAAACCAAACCCTAACCCTAAGCCTAAACCTAACCCACACCCTAATCCAAACCCCAACCCTAACACCCTAACCCTAACCCCAACCCTAAACCTAACCCTAACCCTAACCCTAAACTCAAACCCAAACCCAAACACTATCCCTAACCCAAACCCTAACCCTAACCCTAACCACTAACCCTGACCGTAACCCAAATCCTAACCCTAACCCTACCCCTAACACTGACCGTAAACCAAACCCTAAACCTAACCCTAACCATAACCCAAACCCAAACCCTAACCCTAACCCTAACCCTAACCCTAACACAAAACCTAACCCTAAACCTAACCCGAACCTAAACCCTAACCGTAACACTAAACCTAACCCTATCCCTATCGCTTAGCCCCTAACCCTAACCCTATCCCTAACCCTAAGCCAAACCCTAACCCTAACTCTTACCCTAACCCTAAAACCTAACCCTAACCCAAGCCCAAACACTAACCCTAACCCTAACTCAAACCATAACCCTAACCATAACCCTAACCGTAACCCTTAAACAAACCCTAACCCTAACCCTAAACCTAACCCTACCGCTAAACCCTAACCGTAACACTAACCCTAACCCTAACCCAACCCCTAACCCCAACCCTAACCCTAAACCTAACCCTTAACCAAACCCCAACTCTAAACCTAACTCTAACCCAAACTTAAAACTTAACCCTAATCTTAATCATAACCCTAACCCTAACCCTAAACCACCCCTTAACATAACTATAACCCTAACCCTTCCCCTAACCCTAACACTAACCCTAAACCAAACCAAACCGTAACCCTAACCCTAAACCTAACCCTAACCCTAACCCAAACCCTAACCCTAACCCTAACCATAACCCAAACCC
>CM069537.1:197500-202500 GCA_035773235.1 Eospalax fontanierii
CTAACCCTAACCCAAACCCTAACCCCTAAACCTAACCCTAACCTTAACCCTAACCCTAACCCAAACCCTAACCCTAACCCTATCCTAACCCTAACCCTAACCCCTAAACCTAACCCTAACCTTAACCCTAACCCTAACCCAAACCCTAACCCTAACCCTAACCCTAACCCTAACCCTAACCCCAAATCCTAAGCCAATCCCTTACTCTAACGCAAACCCAAACCCAAACCCTAACACTAACCCTAACCCTAACACTAACCCTAACCCTAAACCTAAACCTAAACCAAAAACAAACCCTAACCCTAACCCTTACCCAAACCTTTAACCTAACCTAAACCCAAGCCCTAAACATGACCCTAACCCTAAGACAAACTCTAACCCTAACTCGAACCCTAACCCTAAAACTTACCCTAACCCAAGCCCAAACACTAACCCTAAACCTAACCCTAACCCTAACCCAAACCCTAAACCTAACCCTAACCCTAACACAAACCCTAACCCTAAAAGTAACCCTAAACCTAAGCCTACCCCAAATTCTAACCGTAATACTAACCCTAACACTAAACCTAACCCAAACCCTAAGGCTAACCATAACCCTAAGCCCTAACCCTAACTCTAACCTTAACCCTAACCCAAACCCTAACCAAAACCCTAACCCTAACACTAAACCTAACCCAAACCCTAACCCTAAACCTTACTGTAACCCAAACCCAATCCCTAACCCTAACCCTAACCCTAACCCTAACCCTAAACCTAACCTTAGTCCAAATCCAAACCCTAACCCTAAGCCTAACTCAAACCCTAAACCTAACCTAAATCCAAGCCCTAACCCTAACCATAACCCAAGCCATAAACCTAACCCTAACCCTAACCCTAAACCTAACTCTAATCCTTACCCTAACCCTAACACTAAACCTAAACCAAACCAAACCCTAACCCTAAGCCTAAACCTAACCCTCACCCTAATCCAAACCCTAACCCTAACACCCTAACCCTAACCCCAAACCTAAACCTAACCCTAACCCTAACCCTAACTCAAACCCAAACCCAAACACTAACCCTAACCCAAACCAAACCCTAACACTAACCCTGACCGTAACCCACATCCTAACCCTAACCCTACCCCTAACACTAACCCTAAACCAAACCCTAAACCTAACCCTAACCATAACCCAAACCCAAACCCTAACCCTAACCCTAACCCTAACACAAACCCTAACCCTAAACCTAACCCGACCCTAAACCCTAACCGTAACACTAAACCTAACCCTATCCCTATCGCTTAGCCCTAACCCTAAACCTATCCCTAACCCTAAGCCAAACCCTAACCCTAACTCTTACCCTAACCCTAAACCTAACCCTAACCCAAGCCCAAACACTAACCCTAAACCTAAACCTAACCCTAACTCAAACCATAACCCTAACCATAACTCTAACCGTAACCCTTAAACAAACCCTAACCCTAACCCTAAACCTAACCCTACGCTAAACCCTAACCGTAACACTAACCCTAACCCTAACCCAACCCCTAACCCTACCCCTAACGCTAAACCCTAACCCTAAACACAAACTTAACCCTAACCCAAACCTAAACACAAACCCTAACCCTAACCTTAAACCTAACCCAAACCCTAACCCGATCCCTTACTCTAACCCAAACCCAAACCCTAACCCTAACCCTAACCCTAACTCTAACACTAACCCTAACACTAACCCTAACTCTAAACCTAAACCTAACCCAAACACAAACCCTAACCCTAAGCCTAACCGAAACCTTAAACCTAACCTAAACCCAAGCCCTAACCCTAACCCTAACCCTAACCCAAGCCCTAAAACTAACCCTAACCCTAACCCTAACCCAAACCTAAACCCTAACCCAAACACTAACCCTAACCCTAACCCTAACCCTAAACCAAACGTGAACCGTAACCCTAACCGTAACCCTAACCTAAGCTCTATCGCTAACGCTAACATTAATCCTACCCCAAACCAATCCCTAACCCTAACCCTAACCCTAACACTAAACCAAATCTAAACCCTAACCCTAACCCTAACCCTTAACCTAACCCTAACCCTATTACAAAACCTAACACTAACCCAAAGCCTAACCCTAACCCTAACCCTAACCAAAACCCAAACCCTAATCCTAACACTAAAACTAACCCTAATCCTAATCCTAACACTAACCGTAACCGAAGCCCAAACCCTAACCCGAACCCTAACCCTAACCCTATCCCTATCGCCTAGCCCTAACCGCAACCCTAACCCTAACCCTAACCTTAACCCTCAACCACCCCTTAACATAACCCTAAACCTAACCCTTCCCCTAACCCTAACACTAAACCTAAACCAAACCAAACCGTAACCCTAACCCTAAACCTAACCCTAACCCTAACCCAAACCCTAAACCTAACACAAACCCTAACGATAACACCAACCCTAACCCTAACCCAAACCCTAACCCTAACCCTAACCCTAACCCTAACCCCTAAACCTAACCCTAACCTTAACCCTAACTTTAAACCTAACCCAAACCCTAACCCTAACCCTAAACCTAACCCTAAACCTAAACCTAACCCAAACACAAACCCTAACCCTAAGCGTAACGCAAATCTTAAACCTAACCTAAACCCAAGCCCTAACCCTTACCCTAACCATAACCCAAGCCCTAAAACTAACCCTAACCCTAACCCTAACCCAAACCTAAATGCTAACCCAAACCCTGACCCTAACCCTAACCCTAAACCAAACCTAAACATTAACCCTAACTCTAAGCCTAACCTAACCCTAACCTAAACTCTATCCCTAAACCTAACACTAACCCTACCCCAAACTAATCCCTAACCCTAACCCTAACCCTAACCCTAACCCTAAACCAAACCTAAACCATAACCTTAACCCTAACCCTAACACCAACCCTAACCCTAAACCTAACCCTAAACCAAACCCGAACTCTAAACCTAACTCTAAACCAAACCTCAACCTTAACCCTAAACTTAATCCTAACCCTAACCCTAACCCTAAACCACCCCAAACCTTAACCCTAACACTAACCCTAACCCTAACCATAACCCTAACCCTTACCCAAGCCCTAAAACTAATCCTAACCCTAACCCTAACCCAAACCTAAACCCTAACCCAAACACTAACCCTAACCCTAACCCTAAACCAAACCTAAACCGTAACCCTAACAGTAACCCTAACCCTAACCCTAACCCTAACCTAAGCTCTATCCCTATCCCTAACATTAACCCTACCCCAAACCAATTCCTATCCCTAACCCTAACTCTAACACTAAACCCAATCTAAACCCTAAAACTAACCCTAACCCCAAACCTAACCCTAAACCTAACCCTAAACCAAACCCCAACTCTAAACCTAACTCTAACCCAAACCTAAACCTTAACCCTAATCTTAATCCTAACCCTATTCTTAAACCTAAAACACCCATAACCCTAACCCTAACCCTAACCCTGCCCCTAACCCTAACAGTAACCCTAAACCAAACCAAACCGTAACCCTAACACTAAACCTAACCCTAACCCTAACCCTAACCCAAACCCTAACCCTAACACTTACCCTAAGCCTAACCCTAAGCCTAATCCTAAACCAAACCCACACCCTAAACCTAACCATAACCCTAACCGAAAACCTAACCCTAACCCTAACCCAAATCCAAACTTCAACACTAACCCTAACCCTAACCCTAACCCTAACCCTAACCCAAACCCTAATCCTAACACTAACACTAACGCTAACCCTAACCCTAACCCTAACCCTAAGTCAAACCGAAACCTACTCCTATCCCTAAACCTAACGCTAACCCAAGCCCAAACACTAATCCTAATCCTAACCCTAACCCTAAAACCTAACCGTAAATCTAAACTTAACTCAAACCTGAACCCTAACCCAAACCCAAACCCTAAAACTAACCCTAACACTAAACCTAACCCAAACCCTAACGCTAACCCTAACCCTAAGCCCTAACCCTAACCCTAACCTTAACCCTAACCCAAACCCTAACCAAAACCTAACCCAAACACTAACCCTAACCAAAGCCCAAACTCTAACCCCAACCCTCATCCTAACCCTATCCCTAACCCTAACCCTAACCCTAACCCTAGCCCTATCCCTATCGCCTAGCCCTAACCCTAATCCTAACCCTAAGCCAAACCCTAACCCTAACTCTAACCCTAAGACTAAACCTAACCCTAACCCAAGCCCCAACACTAACCCCAAACCTAACCCTTACCCTATCGATAATTTTAACCCTAACACAAACTAAACCCTAACCCAAAGCCTAAACCTAACCCTAACTATAACCCTAAACCTAAACCAAACACTAATCCTAACACGAACCCTAACCCTAACACAAACCCTAACCCTAACCCTTACCCTAACCCTAACCCTATCCCAAAACCTAACACTAACCCAAAGCCTAACCCTAACCCTAACCCTAACCGAAACCCAAACCCTAATCCTAACACTAAAACTAACACTAATCCTAATCCTAACACTAAATGTAACCAAAGCCCAAACCCTAACCCGAACCCTAACCCTAACCCTATCCCTATTGCCTAGCCCTAACCCCAACCCTAACCCTAACCCTAACCATAAACCACCCCTTAACATAACCCTAACCCTAACCCTTCCCCTAACCCTAACACTAACCCTAAACCAAACCAAACCGTAACCCTAACACTAAACCTAACCCTAACCCTAACCCAAACCCTAAACCTAACACAAACCCTAACGATAACACTAACCCTAACCCTAACCCAAGCCCAAACCCTAACCCGAACCCTAACCCTAACCCTATCCCTATCGCCTAGCCCTAACCCCAACCCTAACCCTAACCCTAATCCTAACCCTAACCCTAAACCACCCCTTAACATAATCCTAACCCTAACCCTTCCCCTAACCCTAACACTAACCCTAAACCAAACCAAACAGTAACCCAAACCTAAACCCTAACCCTAACCCTAACCCTAACCCTAAAC
>CM069537.1:215000-242500 GCA_035773235.1 Eospalax fontanierii
AACCCTAACCCCAAACTTAACCCTAACCCAAACCTAAACACAAACCCTAACCCTCACCTTAAACCTAACCCAAACCCTAACCCGATCCCTTACTCTAACCAAAACCCAAACCCTAACCCCAACCCTAACCCTAACCGTAACCCTAACCCTAACACTAACCCTAACTCTAAACCTAAACCTAACCCAAACACAAACCCTAACCCTAAGCCTAACCCAAACCTTAAACCTAACCTAAACCCAAGCCTTAACGCTAACCCTAACCCTAACCCAAACCTAAACCCTAACCCAAACACTAACCCTAACCCTAACCCTAACCCTAAATCAAACGTGAACCGTAACCCTAACCGTAACCCTAACCCTAACCCTAACCCTAACCTAAGCTCTTTCCCTAACCCTAACATTAACCCTACCCCAAACCAATCCCTAACCCTAACCCTAACCCTAACACTTAAGCTAATCTTAACCCTAACCCTATCGCTAACCCTATCGCTAACCCTAACCATAACCCTAACCCTAATCCTAAACCTAATCCTAACCCTAAACCTAACCCTAACCCCAAACCTAACCCTAAACCTAACCCTAAACCAAACCCCAACTCTAAACCTAACTCTAACCCAAACCTAACCTTAACCCTAATCTTATTCCTAACCCTAACCTTAACCCTAAAACACTCCTAACCCTAACCCTAACCCTAACCCTTCCCCTAACCCTAACAGTAACCCTAAACCAAACCAAACCGTAACCCTAACACTAAACCTAACCCTAACACAAACCCTAATCCTAACACTTACCCTAACCCTAACCCTAAGCCTAATCCTAAACCAAACCCACACCCTAAACCTATCCATAACCCTAACCGAAAACCTAACCCTAACCCTAACCTTAACCCTAACCAAAACCCTAATCCTAACACTAACACTAACGCTAAACCTAACCCTAACCCTAACCCTAAGTCAAACCAAAACCTACTCCTATCCCTAAACCTAACGCTAACCCAAGCCCAAACACTAATCCTAATCCTAACCCTAACCCTAAAACCTAACCCTAAACCTAAACTTAACCCAAACCTGAACCCTAACCCAAACCCAAACCCTAAACCTAACCCTAACACTAAACCTAACCCAAACCCTAACGCTAACCCTAAGCCCTAACCCTAACCCTAACCTTAACCCTAACCCAAAACCTAACCCTAACACTAACCCTAACCCAAGCCCAAACACTAACCCCAACCCTCACCCTAACCCTATCCCTAACGCTAACCCTAACGCTAACCCTCAGCCTAACCCTATCCTATCGCCTAGCCCTAACCCTAACCCTAACCCTAAGCCAAACCCTAACCCTAACTCTAACCCTAACCCTAAACCAAACCCTAAACCAAGCCCAAACACTAACCCCAAACCTAACCCTTACCCTATCCATAATTTTAACCCTAACACAAACTAAACCCTAACCCAAACCCTAACCCTAACCCTAACTATAACCCTAAACCTAACCCAAACCCTAATCCTAACACGAACCCTAACCCTAACACAAACCCTAACCCTAACCCTTACCCTAACCCTAACCCTATTCCAAAACCTAACACTAACCCAAAGCCTAACCCTAACCCTAACCGAAACCCAAACCCTAATCCTAACACTAAAACTAACCCTAATCCTAAACCTAACACTAACCGTAACCCAAGCCCAAACCCTAATCCGAACCCTAACCCTAACCCTATCCCTATCGCCTAGCCCTAACCCCAACCCTAACCCTAACCCTAACCCTAACCCTAAACCACCCCTTAACATAACCCTAACCCTAAACCTTCCCCTAACCCTACCACTAACCCTAAACCAAACCAAACCGTAACCCTAACCTAAACCTAACCCTAACCCTAAACCAAACCCTAAACCTAACACAAACCCTAACGATAACACCAACCCTAACCCTAACCCAAACCCTAACCCTAACCCTAACCCTAACCCTAACCCCTAAACCTAACCCTAACCTTAACCCTAACCTTAAACCTAACCCAAACCCTAACCCCATCCCTTACTCTAACCCAAACCCAAACCCTAACCCTAACCCTAAACCTAAACCTAACCCAAACACAAACCCTAACCCTAAGCGTAACCCAAATCTTAAACCTAACCTAAACCCAAGCCCTAACCCTTACCCTAACCATAACCCAAGCCCTAAAACTAACCCTAACCCTAACACTAACCCAAACCTAAACGCTAACCCTAACCCTAACCCTAACCCTAACCCTAAACCAAACCTAAACCCTAACCCTAACCCTAACCCTAACACCAACCCTAACCCTAAACCTAACCCTAAACCAAACCCGAACTCTAAACCTAATTCTAAACCAAACCACAACCTTAATCCTAACCTTAATCCTAACCCTAACCCTAACCCTAAACCACCCCTAACCCTAACCCTAACCCTAACCCTTCCCCTAACCCTAACACTAACCCTAATCCTAACATTAACACTAACGCTAACCATAACCCTAACCCTAACCCTAACCCTAACCAAAACCCTAAGCACCCTACCCCTAACCCTAACCATAACCCAAACCCTAATCCGAACACTAACACTAACGCTAACCCTAACCCTAACCCTAACCCTAACCCTAACCCTAAACCAAGCCCTAAAACTAACCCTAACCCTAACCCTAACCCAAACCTAAACCCTAACCCAAACACTAACCCTAACCCTAACCCTAAACCAAACCTAAACCGTAACCCTAACCGTAACCCTAACCCTAACCCTAACCCTAACCTAAGCTCTATCCCTATCCCTAACATTAACCCTACCCCAAACCAATCCCTAACCCTAACCCTAACCCTAACACTAAACCAAATCTAAACCCTAACCCTAACCCTAACCCTAACCCTAATCCTAACCATAAACCTAACCCTAACCCCAAATCTAACCCTAAACCTAACCCTAAACCAAACCCCAACTCTAAACCTAACTCTAACCCAAACCTAAACCTTACCCCTAATCTTACTCCTAACCCTATCCTTAACCCTAAAACACCCCTAACCCTAACCGTAACCCTAACCCTGCCCCTAACCCTAACAGTAACCCTAAACCAAACCAAACCGTAACCCTAACACTAAACCTAACCCTAACCCTAACCCTAACCCTAACCCTAACCTTAACCCTAACCCAAACCCTAACCCAAAACCTAACCCTAACACTAACCCTAACCCAAGCCCAAACACTAACCCCAACCCTCACCCTAACCCTATCCCTAACCCTAACCCTAAACCTAACCCTCACCCTAACCCTATCCCTATCGCCTAGCCCTAACCCTAACCCTAACCCTAAACCTAAGCCAAACCCTAACCCTAACTCTAACCCTAACCCTAAACCTAACCCTAACCCAAGCCCAAACACTAACCCCAAACCTAACGCTTACCCTATCCATAATTTTAACCCAACCCAAACCCTAACCCTAACCCTAACTATAACCCTAAACCTAACCCAAACCCTAATCCTAACACGAACCCTAACCCTAACACAAACCCTAACCCTAACCCTTACCCTAACCCTAACCCTATCCCAAAACCTAACACTAACCCAAAGCCTAACCCTAACCCTAACCCTAACCGAAACCCAAACCCTAATCCTAACACTAAAACTAACTCTAATCCTAATCCTAACACTAACCGTCACCCAAGCCCAAACCCTAACCCGAACCCTAACCCTAACCCTATCCCTATCGCCTAGCCCTAACCCTAACCCTAACCCTAAGACAAACCCTAACCCTAACTCTAACCCTAACCCTAACAGAAGCCCTAACCCTTACCCTAGTCCTAACCCAAGCCCGAAAACTAACCCTAACCCTAACCCTAACCCAAACGTAAACCCTAACTCAAACACTAACCCTAACCCTAACCCTAAACCAAACCTAAACCCTAACCCTAACCCTAACCCTAACCCTAAGCCTAACCTAAACTCTATCCCTAACCCTAACACTAACCCTACCCCAAACCAATCCCTAACCCTAACCCTAACCCTAACCCTAACCCTAACCCTAAACCAAACCTAAACCCTAACCCTAACCCTAACCCTAACCCTAAGCCTAACCTAAACTCTATCCCTAACCCTAACACTAACCCTACCCCAAACGAATCCCTAACCCTAACCCTAACCCTAACCCTAAATCAAATCTAAACCCTAAACCTAACCCTAACCCTTACCCTAAAAAAAACCCAAACCCTAATCCTTACAGAAACCCTCACTCTAACTCTAAACTTAACCCTAACCCAAAACCTAACACAAACCCTAACCCTAACCCTAACCCTCACCCAAACCCAGACCTAAACTCTATCCCTAACCCTAACACTACCCCTACCCCAACCCAATCCCTAACCCTAAACCAAACATAAACCCTAACCCTAACCCTAAGCCTAACCCTAACCCTAACCCTAACTCAATCCTAAACCTAATCCTAACCCTAACCCTAACACTAACCCCAACACTATCCCTAAACCTAACCCTAAACCAAACCCCACCTCTAAACCTAACTCTAACCCAAACCTAAACCTGAACCCTAACCTTAATCCTAACCCTAACCCTAAACCTAAACGACCCCTAACCCTAACCCTAACCCTAACCCTAACCCAAACCCTAACCATAACCCTAACGATTCCCCTAACTCTAACACTAACCCTAAACCAAACCAAACCGTAACCCCAACCCTAACCCTAACTCAAACCTAAACCCTAACACTAACCATAACTCAAACCCTAACCCTAACCCTAATCCTAATTCTAACCCTAACCATAACCCTAACCCTAACCAAAACCCTAACCCTAACCCTAACCCTGGCTCTAACCCAAATCCTAACCCTAAACCTAACCCTAACCCTAACCCTAACCCTAACGCTAAACCAAACCCTAACCCTAACCCTAACCCTAACCCAAACCTAAAACCTAACCTTAATCCTACCCCTAAACCTACCACAAACACTACCCCTCACACTAACCCTACCCCTAACACTAACCCTATCCCTACCCCTAACCCTAACCCTAACCCTCACCCTAACCTAACCCAAGCCCTAACCCTAACCGTAAACCAAGCCCTAAAACTAACCCTAACCCTAACCCTAACCCAAACCTAAACCCTAACACAAACCCCAAACCTATCCCTAAATCAAACCTAAACCCTAACCCTAACCCCAACCCTAACCTAAACCCTGTCACTAACCCTAACAGTAACCCTAGCCCAAACCAATCCCTAACCCTAACCCTAACCCTAAACCAACCTCTCACAGTAACCTTAACCTAACGCTAACCCCAAACCTAACCCTTACCCTATCCGTAATATTAACCCTAACCCAAATCAAACACTAACCCTAACCCTAACCCTAACCCTAACCCAAAATCTAAACCTAAACCTAACCCTAATCCTAACCCTAAACCTAACCCTAACCCTAACCCTAACCCTAACCCCAACCCTAACCCTAAACCTAACCTTAAAAGAAACCCTAACCCTAACCCTAATCCCAACCCTAACCCTAAACCGAAACTTAAACGAAACCCTAACCCTATCCCTAACCCCAACCCTAACCCTAAACCGAAACTTAAACGAAACCCTAACCGTAACCCTAACCCTAACACTAACCCTAACACTAACCCTAACTCTAAACCTAAACCTAACCCAAACACAAACCCTAACCCTAAGCCTAACCCAAACCTTAAACCTAACCAAACCCAAACCCTAACCCTAACCCTAACCGTAACCCAAGCCCTAAAACTAACAGTAAACCTAACCCTAACCCAAACCTAAACCCTAACCCAAACACTAACCCTAACCCTAACCCTAAATCAAACCTAAACCGTAACCCTAACCGTAACCCTAACCCTAACCCTAACCCTAACCTAAGATCTATCCCTAACCCTAATATTAACCCTACCCCAAACCAATCCCTAACCCTAACCCTAACCCTAACACTAAACCAAATCTAAACCCTAACCCTAACCCTAACCCTAAACCTAACTCTAATCCTAAACCTAATCCTAACCCTAAACCTAACCTTAACCCCAAACCTAACCCTAAACCTAACCCTAAACCAAACCCCAACTCTAAACCTAACTCTAACCCAAACCTAAACCTTAACCCTAATCTAAATCCTAACCCTAACCTTAACCCTAAAACAACCCTAACCCTAAACCTAATCCTAACCCTTCCCCTAACCCTAACAGTAACCCTAAACCAAACCAAACCGTAACCCTAACACTAAACCTAACCCTAACCCTAACCCAAACCCTAACCCTAACACTTACCCTAACCCTAACCCTAAGCCTAATCCTAAACCAAACCCACACCCTAAACCTAACCATAACCCTAACCGAAAACCTAACCCTAACCCTAACCCAAACCCAAACTTCAACACTAACCCTAACACTAACCCTAACCCTAACCCAAACACTAATCCTAACACTAACACTAAAGTTAACCCTAACCCTAACCCTAACCCTAAGTCAAACCAAAACCTACTCCTATCCCTAAACCTAACGCTAACCCAAGCCCAAACACTAATCTTAATCCTAACCCTAACCCTAATACCTAAACCTAAACCTAAACTTAACCCAAACCTGAACACTAACCCAAACCCAAACCCTAAACCTAACCCTAACACTAAACCTAACCCAAACCCTAACGCTAACCCTAACCCTAAGCCCTAACCCTAACCCTAACCTTAACCCTAACCCAAAACCTAACCCAAAACCTAACCCTAACACTAACCCTAACCCAAGCCCAAACACTAACCCCAACCCTCACCCTAACCCTATCCCTAACCCTAACCCTAACCCTAAACCTCACCCTAACCCTATCCCTATCGCCTAGCCCTAACCCTAACCCTAACCCTAATCCAAACCCTAACCGTAACTCTAACCCTAACCCTAAACCTAACCCTAACCCAAGCCCAAACACTAACCCCAAACCTAACCCTTAACCTATCCATAATTTTAACCCTAACACAAACTGAACCCTAACCCAAACCCTAACCCTAACCAGAACTATAACCCTAAACCTAACCCAAACCCTAATCCTAACACGAACCCTAACCCTAACACAAACCCTAACCCTAACCCTTACCCTAACACTAACCCTATCCCAAAACCTAACACTAACCCAAAGCCTAACCCTAACCCTAACCGAAACCCAAACCCTAATCCTAACACTAAAACTAACCCTAATCCTAATCCTAACACTAACCGTAACACACGCCCAAACCCTAACCCAAACCCTAACCCTAACTCTATACCTATCGGCTAGCCCTAACCCCAACCCTAACCCTAACCCTAACCCTAACCCTAAACCACCCCTTAACATAACCCTAACCCTAACCCTTCCCTAAACCCTAACACTAACCCTAAACCAAACCAAACCGTAACCCTAACCCTAAACCTAACCCTAACCCTAACCCAAACCCTTAACCTAACACAAACCCTAACGATAACACCAACCCTAACCCTAACCCAAACCCTAACCCTAACCCTAACCCTAACCCTAACCCGTAAACCTAACCCTAAACTTAACCCTAACCCTAACCCAAACCCTAACCCTAAACCTAACCCTAACCCCTAAACCTAACCCTAACCTTAACCCTAATCTTACACCTAACCCAATCCCTTACTCTAACGCAAACCCAAACCCAAACCCTAACCCTAACCCTAACACTAACACTAACCCTAACACTAACCCTAACCCTAAACCTAAACCTAACCCAAACACAAACCCTAACCCTAACCCTAACCCAAACCTTAAACCTCACCTAAACCCAAGCCCTAAACCTAACCCTAATCCTAAGACAAACCCTAACCCTAAATCTAACCCTAACCCTAAAACTTACCCTAACCCAAGCCCAAACACTAACCCTAAACCTAACCCTAACCCTAACTCAAACCATAACCCTAAATATAACCCTAACCGTAACCCTTAAACAAACCCTAACCCTAACCCTAAACCTAACCCTACCCTAAACCCTAACCGTAACACTAACACTAACCCTAACACTAAACCTAACCCAAACCCTAACGCTAACCATAACCCTAAGCCCTAACCCTAACCCTAACGTTAACCCTAACCCAAACCCTAACCCAAACCCTAACCCTAACACTAAATCTAACCCAAACACTAACCCTAAACCTTACTCTAACCCAAACCCAATCCCTAAACCTAACCTTAACCCTAACCCTAACCCTAAACCTAAACTTAACCCAAACCCAAACCCTAAACCTAAGCGTAACCCAAACCCTAAACCTAACCTAAACCCAAGCCCTAACCCTAACCCTAACCCTAACCATAACCCAAGCCCTAAAACTAACCCTAACCCTAACCCTTAATCTAACCCTAACCCTTACCCTAACCCTAACACTAAACCTAAACCAAACCAAACCCTAACCCTAAGCCTAAACCTAACCCTAACCCTAATCCAAACGTTAACCCTAACACCCTAATCCTAACCCCAACCCTCAACCTAACCCTAACCCTAACACAAACCCAAACCCAAACACTATCCCTAACCCAAACCCTAACCGTAACCCTAACACTAACCCTGACCGTAACCCAAATCCTAACCCTAACTCTACCCCTAACACTAACCCTAAACCTAACCCTAACCCTAACCCTAACCATAACCCAAACCCAAACCCTAACCCTAACCCTAACACAAACCCTAACCCTAAACCTAACCCTACCCTAAACCCTAACCGTAACACTAAACCTAACCCTATCCCTATCGCGTAGCCCTAACCCTAACCCTATCCCTAACCCTAAGCCAAACCCTAACCCTAACTCTAACCGTAACCCTAAACCTAACCCTAACCCAAGCCCAAACACTAACCCTAAACCTAACCCTAACCCTAACTCAAACCATAACCCAAACCATAACCCTAAACGTAACCCTTAAAAAAACACTAACCCTAACCCTAAACCTAACCCTACCCTAAACCCTAACCGTAACACTAACCCTAACCCTAACCCAACCAATAACCCTAACCCTAACGCTAACCCCTAACCCTAACCCCAAACTTAACCCTAACCCAAACCTAAACACAAACCCTAACCCTAACCTTAAACCTAACCCAAACCCTAACCCGATCCCTTACTCTAACCCAAACCCAAACCCTAACCCTAACCCTAACCCTAACACTAACCCTAACACTAACCCTAACTCTAAACCTAAACCTAACCCAAACACAAACCCTAACCCTAAGCCTAACCCAAACCTTAAACCTAACCTAAACCCAAGCCCTAATCCTAACCCTAACCCTAACCCAAGCCCTAAAACTAACCCTAACCCTAACCCAAACCTAAACCCTAACCCAAACACTAACTCTAACCCTAACGCTAAAACAAACCTAAACCGTAACCCTAACCGTAACCCTAACCCTAACCCTAACCCTAACCCTAACCTAAGCTCTATCCCTAACCCTAACCTTAACCCTACCCCAAACCAATCCCTAACCCTAACCCTAACACTAAACCAAATCTAAACCCTAACCGTAACCCTAACCTTAACCCTAACCCTAACCCTAACCCTAACCCTAACCCTAATCCTAAACCTAATCCTAACCCTAAACCTAACCCTAACCCCAAACCTAACCCTAAACCTAACCCTAAACCAAACCCCAACTCTAAACCTAACTCTAACCCAAACCTAAACCTTAACCCTAATCTTAATCCTAACCCTAACCTTAACCCTAAAATACCCCTAACCCTAACCCTAACCCTAAATCTTCCCCTAACCCTAACAGTAACCCTAAATCAAACCAAATCGTAACCCTAACACTAAACCTAACCCTAACCCTAACC
This sequence comes from Eospalax fontanierii, assembly GCA_035773235.1. Taxonomy (NCBI): domain Eukaryota; kingdom Metazoa; phylum Chordata; class Mammalia; order Rodentia; family Spalacidae; genus Eospalax; species Eospalax fontanierii. The sequence goes on from CM069537.1 coordinate 224,823, forward strand.
CAAACCCTAACCCTAACACTTACCCTAACCCTAACCCTAAGCCTAATCCTAAACCAAACCCACACCCTAAACCTAACCATAACCCTAACCAAAAACGTAACCCTAACCCTAACCCAAACCCAAACTTCAACACTAACCCTAACCCTAACCCTAACCCTAACCCTAACCCAAACCCTAATCCTAACACTAACACTAACGCTAACCCTAACCCTAACCCTAATCCTAACACTAACACTAACGCTAACCCTAACCCTAACCCTAACCCTAAGTCAAAACAAAACCTACTCCTATCCCTAAACCTAACGCAAACCCAAGCCCAAACACTAATCCTAATCCTAACCCTAACCCTAAAACCTAAGCCTAAACCTAAACTTAACCCAAACCTGAACCCTAACCCAAACCCAAACCCTAAACCTAACCCTAACACTAACGCTAACCCTAACCCTAAGCCCTAACCCTAACCCTAACCTTAACCCTAACCCAAACCCTAACCCAAAACCTAACCCTAACACTAACCCTAACCCAAGCCCAAACACTAACCCCAACCCTCACCCTAACCCTATCCCTAACCCTAAACCTAACCCTAACATTCACCCTAACCCTATCCCTATCGCCTAGCCCTAACCCTAACCCTAACCCTAAACCAAACCCCACCTCTAAACCTAACTCTAACCCAAACCTAAACCTGAACCCTAACCTTAATCCTAACCCTAACCCTAAACCTAAACGACCCCTAACCCTAACCCTAACCCTAACCCTAACCCAAACCCTAACCCTAACCCTAACGATTCCCCTAACTCTAACACTAACCCTAAACCAAACCAAACCGTAACCCCAACCCTAACCCTAACTCAAACCTAAACCCTAACACTAACCATAACTCAAACCCTAACCCTAACCCTAATCCTAATTCTAACCCTAACCATAACCCTAACCCTAACCAAAACCCTAACCCTAACCCTAACCCTGGCTCTAACCCAAATCCTAACCCTAAACCTAACCCTAACCCTAACCCTAACCCTAACGCTAAACCAAACCCTAACCCTAACCCTAACCCTAACCCAAACCCAAAACCTAACCTTAATCCTAACCCTAAACCTAACACAAACACTAATCCTAACACTAACCCTAACCCTAACACTAACCCTAACCTTAACCCTAACCCTAACCCTAACCCTAACCTAACCCAAGCCCTAACCCTAACCGTAAACCAAGCCCTAAAACTAACCCTAACCCTAACCCTAACCCAAACCTAAACCCTAACACAAACCCTAAACCTATCCCTAAGTCAAACCTAAACCCTAACCCTAACCCTAACCCTAACCTAAACTCTGTCACTAACCCTAACACTAACCCTAGCCCAAACCAATCCCCTACCCTAACCCTAACCCTAAACCAACCTCTCACAGTAACCTTAACCTAACCCTAACCCCAAACCTAACCCTTACCCTATCCGTAATATTAACCCTAACCCAAATCAAACACTAACCCTAACCCTAACCCTAACCCTAACCCAAAATCTAAACCTAAACCTAACCCTAATCCTAACCCTAAACCTAACCCTAACCCTAACCCTAACCCTAACCCCAACCCTAACCCTAAACCTAACCTTAAAAGAAACCCTAACCCTAACCCTAATCCCAACCCTAACCCTAAACCGAAACTTAAACGAAACCCTAACCCTATCCCTAACCCCAACCCTAACCCTAAACCGAAACTTAAACAAAACCCTAACCGTAACCCTAACCCTAACACTAACCCTAACACTAACCCTAACTCTAAACCTAAACCTAACCCAAACACAAACCCTAACCCTAAGCCTAACCCAAACCTTAAACCTAACCAAACCCAAACCCTAACCCTAACCCTAACCGTAACCCAAGCCCTAAAACTAACAGTAAACCTAACCCTAACCCAAACCTAAACCCTAACCCAAACACTAACCCTAACCCTAACCCTAAATCAAACCTAAACCGTAACCCTAACCGTAACCCTAACCCTAACCCTAACCCTAACCTAAGATCTATCCCTAACCCTAATATTAACCCTACCCCAAACCAATCCCTAACCCTAACCCTAACCCTAACACTAAACCAAATCTAAACCCTAACCCTAACCCTAACCCTAAACCTAACTCTAATCCTAAACCTAATCCTAACCCTAAACCTAACCTTAACCCCAAACCTAACCCTAAACCTAACCCTAAACCAAACCCCAACTCTAAACCTAACTCTAACCCAAACCTAAACCTTAACCCTAATCTAAATCCTAACCCTAACCTTAACCCTAAAACAACCCTAACCCTAAACCTAATCCTAACCCTTCCCCTAACCCTTACAGTAACCCTAAACCAAACCAAACCGGAGCCCCAACACTAAACCTAACCCTAACCCGAACCCAAACCCTCACCCTAACACTTACCCTAACCCTAACCCTAAGCCTAATCCTAAACCAAACCCACACCCTAAACCTAACCATAACCCTAACCGAAAACCTAACCCTAACCCTAACCCAAACCCAAACTTCAACACTAACCCTAACACTAACCCTAACCCTAACCCAAACACTAATCCTAACACTAACACTAAAGTTAACCCTAACCCTAACCCTAACCCTAAGTCAAACCAAAACCTACTCCTATCCCTAAACCTAACGCTAACCCAAGCCCAAACACTAATCTTAATCCTAACCCTAACCCTAATACCTAAACCTAAACCTAAACTTAACCCAAACCTGAACACTAACCCAAACCCAAACCCTAAACCTAACCCTAACACTAAACCTAACCCAAACCCTAACGCTAACCCTAACCCTAAGCCCTAACCCTAACCCTAACCTTAACCCTAACCCAAAACCTAACCCAAAACCTAACCCTAACCCTAACCCTAACCCAAGCCCAAACACTAACCCCAACCCTCACCCTAACCCTATCCCTAACCCTAACCCTAACCCTAAACCTCACCCAAACCCTAACCCTATCGCCTAGCCCTAACCCTAACCCTAACCCTAATCCAAACCCTAACCGTAACTCTAACCCTAACCCTAAACCTAACCCTAACCCAAGCCCAAACACTAACCCCAAACCTAACCCTTAACCTATCCATAATTTTAACCCTAACACAAACTGAACCCTAACCCAAACCCTAACCCTAACCAGAACTATAACCCTAAACCTAACCCAAACCCTAATCCTAACACGAACCCTAACCCTAACACAAACCCTAACCCTAACCCTTACCCTAACACTAACCCTATCCCAAAACCTAACACTAACCCAAAGCCTAACCCTAACCCTAACCGAAACCCAAACCCTAATCCTAACACTAAAACTAACCCTAATCCTAATCCTAACACTAACCGTAACACACGCCCAAACCCTAACCCAAACCCTAACCCTAACTCTATACCTATCGCCTAGCCCTAACCCCAACCCTAACCCTAACCCTTACCCTAACCCTAAACCACCCCTTAACATAACCCTAACCCTAACCCTTTCCTAAACCCTAACACTAACGCTAAACCAAACCAAACGGTAACCCTAACCCTAAACCTAACCCTAACCCTAACCCAAACCCTTAACCTAACACAAACCCTAACGATAACACCAACCCTAACCCTAACCCAAACCCTAACCCTAACCCTAACCCTAACCCTAACCCGTAAACCTAACCCTAAACTTAACCCTAACCCTAACCCAAACCCTAACCCTAAACCTAACCCTAACCCCTAAACCTAACCCTAACCTTAACCCTAATCTTACACCTAACCCAATCCCTTACTCTAACGCAAACCCAAACCCAAACCCTAACCCTAACCCTAACACTAACACTAACCCTAACACTAACCCTAACCCTAAACCTAAACCTAACCCAAACACAAACCCTAACCCTAACCCTAACCCAAACCTTAAACCTCACCTAAACCCAAGCCCTAAACCTAACCCTAATCCTAAGACAAACCCTAACCCTAACTCTAACCCTAACCCTAAAACTTACCCTAACCCAAGCCCAAACACTAACCCTAAACCTAACCCTAACCCTAACTCAAACCATAACCCTAAATATAACCCTAACCGTAACCCTTAAACAAACCCTAACCCTAACCCTAAACCTAACCCTACCCTAAACCCTAACCGTAACACTAACACTAGCCCTAACACTAAACCTAACCCAAACCCTAACGCTAACCATAACCCTAAGCCCTAACCCTAACCCTAACGTTAACCCTAACCCAAACCCTAACCCAAACCCTAACCCTAACACTAAATCTAACCCAAACCCTAACCCTAAACCTTACTCTAACCCAAACCCAATCCCTAAACCTAACCTTAACCCTAACCCTAACCCTAAACCTAAACCTAACCCAAACACAAACCCTAACCCTAAGCCTAACCCAAACCTTAAACCTAACCTAAACCCAAGCCCTAATCCTAACCCTAACCCTAACCCAAGCCCTAAAACTAACCCTAACCCTAACCCTAACCCAAACCTAAACCCTAACCCAAACACTAACTCTAACCCTAACGCTAAAACAAACCTAAACCGGAACCCTAACCGTAACCCTAACCCTAACCCTAACCCTAACCCTAACCTAAGCTCTATCCCTAACCCTAACCTTAACCCTACCCCAAACCAATCCCTAACCCTAACCCTAACACTAAACCAAATCTAAACCCTAACCGTAACCCTAACCTTAACCCTAACCCTAACCCTAACCCTAACCCTAACCCTAATCCTAAACCTAATCCTAACCCTAAACCTAACCCTAACCCCAAACCTAACCCTAAACCTAACCCTAAACCAAACCCCAACTCTAAACCTAACTCTAACCCAAACCTAAACCTTAACCCTAATCTTAATCCTAACCCTAACCTTAACCCTAAAATACCCCTAACCCTAACCCTAACCCTAAATCTTCCCCTAACCCTAACAGTAACCCTAAATCAAACCAAATCGTAACCCTAACACTAAACCTAACCCTAACCCTAACCCAAACCCTAACCCTAACGCTTACCCTAACCCTAACCCTAAGCCTAATCCTAAACCAAACCCACACCCTAAACCTAACCATAACCCTAACCAAAAACGTAACCCTAACCCTAACCCAAACCCAAACTTCAACACTAACCCTAACCCTAACCCTAACCCTAACCCAAACCCTAATCCTAACACTAACACTAACGCTAACCCTAACCCTAACCCTAATCCTAACACTAACACTAACACTAACCCTAACCCTAACCCTAACCCTAAGTCAAAACAAAACCTACTCCTATCCCTAAACCTAACGCAAACCCAAGCCCAAACACTAATCCTAATCCTAACCCTAACCCTAAAACCTAAGCCTAAACCTAAACTTAACCCAAACCTGAACCCTAACCCAAACCCAAACCCTAAACCTAACCCTAACACTAACGCTAACCCTAACCCTAAGCCCTAACCCTAACCCTAACCTTAACCCTAACCCAAACCCTAACCCAAAACCTAACCCTAACACTAACCCTAACCCAAGCCCAAACACTAACCCCAACCCTCACCCTAACCCTATCCCTAACCCTAAACCTAACCCTAACATTCACCCTAACCCTATCCCTATCGCCTAGCCCTAACCCTAACCCTAACCCTAAACCAAACCCCACCTCTAAACCTAACTCTAACCCAAACCTAAACCTGAACCCTAACCTTAATCCTAACCCTAACCCTAAACCTAAACGACCCCTAACCCTAACCCTAACCCTAACCCTAACCCAAACCCTAACCCTAACCCTAACGATTCCCCTAACTCTAACACTAACCCTAAACCAAACCAAACCGGAACCCCAACCCTAACCCTAACTCAAACCTAAACCCTAACACTAACCATAACTCAAACCCTAACCCTAACCCTAATCCTAATTCTAACCCTAACCATAACCCTAACCCTAACCAAAACCCTAACCCTAACCCTAACCCTGGCTCTAACCCAAATCCTAACCCTAAACCTAACCCTAACCCTAACCCTAACCCTAACGCTAAACCAAACCCTAACCCTAACCCTAACCCTAACCCAAACCCAAAACCTAACCTTAATCCTAACCCTAAACCTAACACAAACACTAATCCTAACACTAACCCTAACCCTAACACTAACCCTAACCTTAACCCTAACCCTAACCCTAACCCTAACCTAACCCAAGCCCTAACCCTAACCGTAACCCAAGCCCTCAAACTAACCCTAACCCTAACCCTAACCCAAACCTAAACCCTAACACAAACCCTAAACCTATCCCTAAATCAAACCTAAACCCTAACCCTAACCCTAACCCTAACCTAAACTCTGTCACTAACCCTAACACTAACCCTAGCCCAAACCAATCCCTAACCCTAACCCTAACCCTAAACCAACCTCTCACAGTAACCTTAACCTAACCCTAACCCCAAACCTAACCCTTACCCTATCCGTAATATTAACCCTAACCCAAATCAAACACTAACCCTAACCCTAACCCTAACCCTAACCCAAAATCTAAACCTAAACCTAACCCTAATCCTAACCCTAAACCTAACCCTAACCCTAACCCTAACCCTAACCCCAACCCTAACCCTAAACCTAACCTTAAAAGAAACCCTAACCCTAACCCTAATCCCAACCCTAACCCTAAACCGAAACTTAAACGAAACCCTAACCCTATCCCTAACCCCAACCCTAACCCTAAACCGAAACTTAAACGAAACCCTAACCGTAACCCTAACCCTAACACTAACCCTAACACTAACCCTAACTCTAAACCTAAACCTAACCCAAACACAAACCCTAACCCTAAGCCTAACCCAAACCTTAAACCTAACCAAACCCAAACCCTAACCCTAACCCTAACCGTAACCCAAGCCCTAAAACTAACAGTAAACCTAACCCTAACCCAAACCTAAACCCTAACCCAAACACTAACCCTAACCCTAACCCTAAATCAAACCTAAACCGTAACCCTAACCGTAACCCTAAACCTAACCCTAACCCTAAACTAAGATCTATCCCTAACCCTAATATTAACCCTACCCCAAACCAATCCCTAACCCTAACCCTAACCCTAACACTAAACCAAATCTAAACCCTAACCCTAACCCTAACCCTAAACCTAACTCTAATCCTAAACCTAATCCTAACCCTAAACCTAACCTTAACCCCAAACCTAACCCTAAACCTAACCCTAAACCAAACCCCAACTCTAAACCTAACTCTAACCCAAACCTAAACCTTAACCCTAATCTAAATCCTAACCCTAACCTTAACCCTAAAACAACCCTAACCCTAAACCTAATCCTAACCCTTCCCCTAACCCTAACAGTAACCCTAAACCAAACCAAACCGTAACCCTAACACTAAACCTAACCCTAACCCTAACCCAAACCCTAACCCTAACACTTACCCTAACCCTAACCCTAAGCCTAATCCTAAACCAAACCCACACCCTAAACCTAACCATAACCCTAACCGAAAACCTAACCCTAACCCTAACCCAAACCCAAACTTCAACACTAACCCTAACACTAACCCTAACCCTAACCCAAACACTAATCCTAACACTAACACTAAAGTTAACCCTAACCCTAACCCTAACCCTAAGTCAAACCAAAACCTACTCCTATCCCTAAACCTAACGCTAACCCAAGCCCAAACACTAATCTTAATCCTAACCCTAACCCTAATACCTAAACCTAAACCTAAACTTAACCCAAACCTGAACACTAACCCAAACCCAAACCCTAAACCTAACCCTAACACTAAACCTAACCCAAACCCTAACGCTAACCCTAACCCTAAGCCCTAACCCTAACCCTAACCTTAACCCTAACCCAAAACCTAACCCAAAACCTAACCCTAACACTAACCCTAACCCAAGCCCAAACACTAACCCCAACCCTCACCCTAACCCTATCCCTAACCCTAACCCTAACCCTAAACCTCACCCTAACCCTATCCCTATCGCCTAGCCCTAACCCTAACCCTAACCCTAATCCAAACCCTAACCGTAACTCTAACCCTAACCCTAAACCTAACCCTAACCCAAGCCCAAACACTAACCCCAAACCTAACCCTTAACCTATCCATAATTTTAACCCTAACACAAACTGAACCCTAACCCAAACCCTAACCCTAACCAGAACTATAACCCTAAACCTAACCCAAACCCTAATCCTAACACGAACCCTAACCCTAACACAAACCCTAACCCTAACCCTTACCCTAACACTAACCCTATCCCAAAACCTAACACTAACCCAAAGCCTAACCCTAACCCTAACCGAAACCCAAACCCTAATCCTAACACTAAAACTAACCCTAATCCTAATCCTAACACTAACCGTAACACACGCCCAAACCCTAACCCAAACCCTAACCCTAACTCTATACCTATCGGCTAGCCCTAACCCCAACCCTAACCCTAACCCTAACCCTAACCCTAAACCACCCCTTAACATAACCCTAACCCTAACCCTTCCCTAAACCCTAACACTAACCCTAAACCAAACCAAACCGTAACCCTAACCCTAAACCTAACCCTAACCCTAACCCAAACCCTTAACCTAACACAAACCCTAACGATAACACCAACCCTAACCCTAACCCAAACCCTAACCCTAACCCTAACCCTAACCCTAACCCGTAAACCTAACCCTAAACTTAACCCTAACCCTAACCCAAACCCTAACCCTAAACCTAACCCTAACCCCTAAACCTAACCCTAACCTTAACCCTAATCTTACACCTAACCCAATCCCTTACTCTAACGCAAACCCAAACCCAAACCGTAACCCTAACCCTAACACTAACACTAACCCTAACACTAACCCTAACCCTAAACCTAAACCTAACCCAAACACAAACCCTAACCCTAACCCTAACCCAAACCTTAAACCTCACCTAAACCCAAGCCCTAAACCTAACCCTAATCCTAAGACAAACCCTAACCCTAACTCTAACCCTAACCCTAAAACTTACCCTAACCCAAGCCCAAACACTAACCCTAAACCTAACCCTAACCCTAACTCAAACCATAACCCTAAATATAACCCTAACCGTAACCCTTAAACAAACCCTAACCCTAACCCTAAACCTAACCCTACCCTAAACCCTAACCGTAACACTAACACTAACCCTAACACTAAACCTAACCCAAACCCTAACGCTAACCATAACCCTAAGCCCTAACCCTAACCCTAACGTTAACCCTAACCCAAACCCTAACCCAAACCCTAACCCTAACACTAAATCTAACCCAAACCCTAACCCTAAACCTTACTCTAACCCAAACCCAATCCCTAAACCTAACCTTAACCCTAACCCTAACCCTAAACCTAAACTTAACCCAAACCCAAACCCTAAACCTAAGCGTAACCCAAACCCTAAACCTAACCTAAACCCAAGCCCTAACCCTAACCCTAACCCTAACCATAACCCAAGCCCTAAAACTAACCCTAACCCTAACCCTTAATCTAACCCTAACCCTTACCCTAACCCTAACACTAAACCTAAACCAAACCAAACCCTAACCCTAAGCCTAAACCTAACCCTAACCCTAATCCAAACGTTAACCCTAACACCCTAATCCTAACCCCAACCCTCAACCTAACCCTAACCCTAACACAAACCCAAACCCAAACACTATCCCTAACCCAAACCCTAACCGTAACCCTAACACTAACCCTGACCGTAACCCAAATCCTAACCCTAACTCTACCCCTAACACTAACCCTAAACCTAACCCTAACCCTAACCCTAACCATAACCCAAACCCAAACCCTAACCCTAACCCTAACACAAACCCTAACCCTAAACCTAACCCTACCCTAAACCCTAACCGTAACACTAAACCTAACCCTATCCCTATCGCGTAGCCCTAACCCTAACCCTATCCCTAACCCTAAGCCAAACCCTAACCCTAACTCTAACCGTAACCCTAAACCTAACCCTAACCCAAGCCCAAACACTAACCCTAAACCTAACCCTAACCCTAACTCAAACCATAACCCAAACCATAACCCTAAACGTAACCCTTAAAAAAACCCTAACCCTAACCCTAAACCTAACCCTACCCTAAACCCTAACCGTAACACTAACCCTAACCCTAACCCAACCAATAACCCTAACCCTAACGCTAACCCCTAACCCTAACCCCAAACTTAACCCTAACCCAAACCTAAACACAAACCCTAACCCTAACCTTAAACCTAACCCAAACCCTAACCCGATCCCTTACTCTAACCCAAACCCAAACCCTAACCCTAACCCTAACCCTAACACTAACCCTAAAACTAACCCTAACTCTAAACCTAAACCTAACCCAAACACAAACCCTAACCCTAAGCCTAACCCAAACCTTAAACCTAACCTAAACCCAAGCCCTAATCCTAACCCTAACCCTAACCCAAGCCCTAAAACTAACCCTAACCCTAACCCTAACCCAAACCTAAACCCTAACCCAAACACTAACTCTAACCCTAACGCTAAAACAAACCTAAACCGTAACCCTAACCGTAACCGTAACCCTAACCCTAACCCTAACCCTAACCTAAGCTCTATCCCTAACCCTAACCTTAACCCTACCCCAAACCAATCCCTAACCCTAACCCTAACACTAAACCAAATCTAAACCCTAACCGTAACCCTAACCTTAACCCTAACCCTAACCCTAACCCTAACCCTAACCCTAATCCTAAACCTAATCCTAACCCTAAACCTAACCCTAACCCCAAACCTAACCCTAAACCTAACCCTAAACCAAACCCCAACTCTAAACCTAACTCTAACCCAAACCTAAACCTTAACCCTAATCTTAATCCTAACCCTAACCTTAACCCTAAAATACCCCTAACCCTAACCCTAACCCTAAATCTTCCCCTAACCCTAACAGTAACCCTAAATCAAACCAAATCGTAACCCTAACACTAAACCTAACCCTAACCCTAACCCAAACCCTAACCCTAACACTTACCCTAACCCTAACCCTAAGCCTAATCCTAAACCAAACCCACACCCTAAACCTAACCATAACCCTAACCAAAAACGTAACCCTAACCCTAACCCAAACCCAAACTTCAACACTAACCCTAACCCTAACCCTAACCCTAACCCAAACCCTAATCCTAACACTAACACTAACGCTAACCCTAACCCTAACCCTAATCCTAACACTAACACTAACGCTAACCCTAACCCTAACCCTAACCCTAAGTCAAAACAAAACCTACTCCTATCCCTAAACCTAACGCAAACCCAAGCCCAAACACTAATCCTAATCCTAACCCTAACCCTAAAACCTAAGCCTAAACCTAAACTTAACCCAAACCTGAACCCTAACCCAAACCCAAACCCTAAACCTAACCCTAACACTAAACCTAACCCAAACCCTAACGCTAACCCTAACCCTAAGCCCTAACCCTAACCCTAACCTTAACCCTAACCCAAACCCTAACCCAAAACCTAACCCTAACACTAACCCTAACCCAAGCCCAAACACTAACCCCAACCCTCACCCTAACCCTATCCCTAACCCTAAACCTAACCCTAACATTCACCCTAACCCTATCCCTATCGCCTAGCCCTAACCCTAACCCTAACCCTAAACCAAACCCCACCTCTAAACCTAACTCTAACCCAAACCTAAACCTGAACCCTAACCTTAATCCTAACCCTAACCCTAAACCTAAACGACCCCTAACCCTAACCCTAACCCTTACCCTAACCCAAACCCTAACCCTAACCCCAACGACTCCCCTAACTCTAACACTAACCCTTAACCAAACCAAACCGTAACCCCAACCCTAACCCTAACTCAAACCTAAACCCTAACACTTACCATAACTCAAACCCTAACCCTAACCCTAATCCTAATTCTAACCCTAACCATAACCCTAACCCTAACCAAAACCCTAACCCTAACCCTAACCCTGGCTCTAAGCCACATCCTAACCCTAAACCTAACCCTAACCCTAACCCTAACCCTAACGCTAAACCAAACCCTAACCCTAACCCTAACCCTAACCCAAACCCAAAACCTAACCTTAATCCTAACCCTAAACCTAACACAAACACTAATCCTAACACTAATCCTACCCCTAACACTAACCCTAACCTTAACCCTAACCCTAACCCTAACCCTAACCTAACCCAAGCCCTAACCCTAACCGTTAACCAAGCCCTAAAACTAACCCTAACCCTAACCCTAACCCAAACCTAAACCCTAACACAAACCCTAAACCTATCCCTAAATCAAACCTAAACCCTAACCCTAACCCTAACCCTAACCTAAACTCTGTCACTAACCCTAACACTAACCCTAGCCCAAACCAATCCCTAACCCTAACCCTAACCCTAAACCAACCTCTCACAGTAACCTTAACCTAACCCTAACCCCAAACCTAACCCTTACCCTATCCGTAATATTAACCCTAACCCAAATCAAACACTAACCCTAACCCTAACCCTAACCCTAACCCAAAATCTAAACCTAAACCTAACCCTAATCCTAACCCTAAACCTAACCCTAACCCTAACCCTAACCCTAACCCCAACCCTAACCCTAAACCTAACCTTAAAAGAAACCCTAACCCTAACCCTAATCCCAACCCTAACCCTAAACCGAAACTTAAACGAAACCCTAACCCTAACCCTAACCCCAACCCTAACCCTAAACCGAAACTTAAACGAAACCCTAACCGTAACCCTAACCCTAACACTAACCCTAACACTAACCCTAACTCTAAACCTAAACCTAACCCAAACACAAACCCTAACCCTAAGCCTAACCCAAACCTTAAACCTAACCAAACCCAAACCCTAACCCTAACCCTAACCGTAACCCAAGCCCTAAAACTAACAGTAAACCTAACCCTAACCCAAACCTAAACCCTAACCCAAACACTAACCCTAACCCTAACCCTAAATCAAACCTAAACCGTAACCCTAACCGTAACCCTAAACCTAACCCTAACCCTAAACTAAGATCTATCCCTAACCCTAATATTAACCCTACCCCAAACCAATCCCCAACCCTAACCCTAACCCTAACACTCAACCAAATCTAAACCCTAACCCTAACCCTAACCCTAAACCTAACTCTAATCCTAAACCTAATCCTAACCCTAAACCTAACCTTAACCCCAAACCTAACCCTAAACCTAACCCTAAACCAAACCCCAACTCTAAACCAAACTCTAACCCAAACCTAAAACTTAACCCTAATCTAAATCCTAACCCTAACCTTAACCCTAAAACAACCCTAACCCTAAACCTAATCCTAACCCTTCCCCTAACCCTAACAGTAACCCTAAACCAAACCAAACCGTAACCCTAACACTAAACCTAACCCTAACCCTAACCCAAACCCTAACCCTAACACTTACCCTAACCCTAACCCTAAGCCTAATCCTAAACCAAACCCACACCCTAAACCTAACCATAACCCTAACCGAAAACCTAACCCTAACCCTAACCCAAACCCAAACTTCAACACTAACCCTAACACTAACCCTAACCCTAACCCAAACACTAATCCTAACACTAACACTAAAGTTAACCCTAACCCTAACCCTAACCCTAAGTCAAACCAAAACCTACTCCTATCCCTAAACCTAACGCTAACCCAAGCCCAAACACTAATCTTAATCCTAACCCTAACCCTAATACCTAAACCTAAACCTAAACTTAACCCAAACCTGAACACTAACCCAAACCCAAACCCTAAACCTAATCCTAACACTAAACCTAACCCAAACCCTAACGCTAACCCTAACCCTAAGCCCTAACCCTAACCCTAACCTTAACCCTAACCCAAAACCTAACCCAAAACCTAACCCTAACACTAACCCTAACCCAAGCCCAAACACTAACCCCAACCCTCACCCTAACCCTATCCCTAACCCTAACCCTAACCCTAAACCTCACCCTAACCCTATCCCTATCGCCTAGCCCTAACCCTAACCCTAACCCTAATCCAAACCCTAACCGTAACTCTAACCCTAACCCTAAACCTAACCCTAACCCAAGCCCAAACACTAACCCCAAACCTAACCCTTAACCTATCCATAATTTTAACCCTAACACAAACTGAACCCTAACCCAAACCCTAACCCTAACCAGAACTATAACCCTAAACCTAACCCAAACCCTAATCCTAACACGAACCCTAACCCTAACACAAACCCTAACCCTAACCCTTACCCTAACACTAACCCTATCCCAAAACCTAACACTAACCCAAAGCCTAACCCTAACCCTAACCGAAACCCAAACCCTAATCCTAACACTAAAACTAACCCTAATCCTAATCCTAACACTAACCGTAACACACGCCCAAACCCTAACCCAAACCCTAACCCTAACTCTATACCTATCGCCTAGCCCTAACCCCAACCCTAACCCTAACCCTAACCCTAACCCTAAACCACCCCTTAACATAACCCTAACCCTAACCCTTCCCTAAACCCTAACACTAACCCTAAACCAAACCAAACCGTAACCCTAACCCTAAACCTAACCCTAACCCTAACCCAAACCCTTAACCTAACACAAACCCTAACGATAACACCAACCCTAACCCTAACCCAAACCCTAACCCTAACCCTAACCCTAACCCTAACCCGTAAACCTAACCCTAAACTTAACCCTAACCCTAACCCAAACCCTAACCCTAAACCTAACCCTAACCCCTAAACCTAACCCTAACCCTAACCCTAATCTTACACCTAACCCAATCCCTTACTCTAACGCAAACGCAAACCCAAACCCTAACCCTAACCCTAACACTAACACTAACCCTAACACTAACCCTAACCCTAAACCTAAACCTAACCCAAACACAAACCCTAACCCTAACCCTAACCCAAACCTTAAACCTCACCTAAACCCAAGCCCTAAACCTAACCCTAATCCTAAGACAAACCCTAACCCTAACTCTAACCCTAACCCTAAAACTTACCCTAACCCAAGCCCAAACACTAACCCTAAACCTAACCCTAACCCTAACTCAAACCATAACCCTAAATATAACCCTAACCGTAACCCTTAAACAAACCCTAACCCTAACCCTAAACCTAACCCTACCCTAAACCCTAACCGTAACACTAACACTAACCCTAACACTAAACCTAACCCAAACCCTAACGCTAACCATAACCCTAAGCCCTAACCCTAACCCTAACGTTAACCCTAACCCAAACCCTAACCCAAACACTAACCCTAACACTAAATCTAACCCAAACCCTAACCCTAAACCTTACTCTAACCCAAACCCAATCCCTAAACCTAACCTTAACCCTAACCCTAACCCTAAACCTAAACTTAACCCAAACCCAAACCCTAAACCTAAGCGTAACCCAAACCTTAAACCTAACCTAAACCCAAGCCCTAACCCTAACCCTAACCCTAACCATAACCCAAGCCCTAAAACTAACCCTAACCCTAACCCTTAATCTAACCCTAACCCTTACCCTAACCCTAACACTAAACCTAAACCAAACCAAACCCTAACCCTAAGCCTAAACCTAACCCTAACCCTAATCCAAACGTTAACCCTAACACCCTAATCCTAACCCCAACCCTCAACCTAACCCTAACCCTAACACAAACCCAAACCCAAACACTATCCCTAACCCAAACCCTAACCGTAACCCTAACACTAACCCTGACCGTAACCCAAATCCTAACCCTAACTCTACCCCTAACACTAACCCTAAACCTAACCCTAACCCTAACCCTAACCATAACCCAAACCCAAACCCTAACCCTAACCCTAACACAAACCCTAACCCTAAACCTAACCCTACCCTAAACCCTAACCGTAACACTAAACCTAACCCTATCCCTATCGCGTAGCCCTAACCCTAACCCTATCCCTAACCCTAAGCCAAACCCTAACCCTAACTCTAACCGTAACCCTAAACCTAACCCTAACCCAAGCCCAAACACTAACCCTAAACCTAACCCTAACCCTAACTCAAACCATAACCCAAACCATAACCCTAAACGTAACCCTTAAAAAAACACTAACCCTAACCCTAAACCTAACCCTACCCTAAACCCTAACCGTAACACTAACCCTAACCCTAACCCAACCAATAACCCTAACCCTAACGCTAACCCCTAACCCTAACCCCAAACTTAACCCTAACCCAAACCTAAACACAAACCCTAACCCTAACCTTAAACCTAACCCAAACCCTAACCCGATCCCTTACTCTAACCCAAACCCAAACCCTAACCCTAACCCTAACCCTAACACTAACCCTAACACTAACCCTAACTCTAAACCTAAACCTAACCCAAACACAAACCCTAACCCTAAGCCTAACCCAAACCTTAAACCTAACCTAAACCCAAGCCCTAATCCTAACCATAACCCTAACCCAAGCCCTAAAACTAACCCTAACCCTAACCCTAACCCAAACCTAAACCCTAACCCAAACACTAACTCTAACCCTAACGCTAAAACAAACCTAAACCGTAACCCTAACCGTAACCCTAACCCTAACCCTAACCCTAACCCTAACCTAAGCTCTATCCCTAACCCTAACATTAACCCTACCCCAAACCAATCCCTAACCCTAACCCTAACACTAAACCAAATCTAAACCCTAACCGTAACCCTAACCTTAACCCTAACCCTAACCCTAACCCTAACCCTAACCCTAATCCTAAACCTAATCCTAACCCTAAACCTAACCCTAACCCCAAACCTAACCCTAAACCTAACCCTAAACCAAACCCCAACTCTAAACCTAACTCTAACCCAAACCTAAACCTTAACCCTAATCTTAATCCTAACCCTAACCTTAACCCTAAAATACCCCTAACCCTAACCCTAACCCTAAATCTTCCCCTAACCCTAACAGTAACCCTAAATCAAACCAAATCGTAACCCTAACACTAAACCTAACCCTAACCCTAACCCAAACCCTAACCCTAACGCTTACCCTAACCCTAACCCTAAGCCTAATCCTAAACCAAACCCACACCCTAAACCTAACCATAACCCTAACCAAAAACGTAACCCTAACCCTAACCCAAACCCAAACTTCAACACTAACCCTAACCCTAACCCTAACCCTAACCCAAACCCTAATCCTAACCCTAACACTTACCCTAACCCTAACCCTAACCCTAATCCTAACACTAACACTAACGCTAACCCTAACCCTAACCCTAACCCTAAGTCAAAACAAAACCTACTCCTATCCCTAAACCTAACGCAAACCCAAGCCCAAACACTAATCCTAATCCTAACCCTAACCCTAAAACCTAAGCCTAAACCTAAACTTAACCCAAACCTGAACCCTAACCCAAACCCAAACCCTAAACCTAACCCTAACACTAAACCTAACCCAAACCCTAACGCTAACCCTAACCCTAAGCCCTAACCCTAACCCTAACCTTAACCCTAACCCAAACCCTAACCCAAAACCTAACCCTAACACTAACCCTAACCCAAGCCCAAACACTAACCCCAACCCTCACCCTAACCCTATCCCTAACCCTAAACCTAACCCTAACATTCACCCTAACCCTATCCCTATCGCTTAGCCCTAACCCTAACCCTAACCCTAAGCCAAACCCTAACCCTAACTCTAACCCTAACCCTAAACCTAACCCTAACCCAAGCACAAACACTAACCCCAAACCTAACCCTTACCCTATCCATAATT
>CM069537.1:270000-277500 GCA_035773235.1 Eospalax fontanierii
AACCCAAAACCTAACCCTAACACTAACCCTAACCCAAGCCCAAACATTAACCCCAACCCCCACCCTAACCCTATCCCTAACCGTAACCCTAACCCTAACCTAAGCTCTATCCCTAACCCTAACATTAACCCTACCCCAAACCAATCCCTAACCCTAACCCTAACCCTAACACTAAACCAAATCTAAAACCTAACCCTAACCCTAACCCTAACCCTAACCCTAACACTTACCCTAACCCTAACCCTAAGCCTAATCCTAAACCAAACCCACACCCTAAACCTAACCATAACCCTAACCGAAAACCTAACCCTAACGCTAACCCAAGCCCAAACTTCAACACTAACCCTAACCCTAACCCTAACCCTATCCCAAACCCTAATCCTAACACTAACACTAACGCTAACCCTAACCCTAACCCTAACCCTAATCCTAACACTAACACTAACGCTAACCCTAACCCTAACCCTAACCCTAAGTCAAACCAAAAACTACTCCTATCCCTAAACCTAACACTAACCCAAGCCCAAACACTAATCCTAATCCTAACCCTAACCCTAAAACCTAACCCTAAACCTAAACTTAACCCAAACCTGAAACCTAACCCAAACCCAAACCCTAAACCTAACCCTAACACTAAACCTAACCCAAACCCTAAAGCTAACCCTAACCCTAAGCCCTAACCCTAACCCTAAACTTAACCGTAACCCAAACCCTAACCCAAAACCTAACCAAAACACTAACCCTAACCGAAGCCCGAACACTAACCCCAACCCTCACCCTAACCCTATCCCTAACCCTAAACCTAACCCTAACCCTCAACCTAACCCTATCCCTATCGCCTAGCCCTAACCCTAACCCTAACCCTAAGCCAAACCCTAACCCTAACTCTAACCCAAACCCTAAACCTAAACCTAACCAAAGCCCAAACACTAACCCCAAACCTAACCCTTACCGTATCCATAATTTTAACCGTAGCACAAACTAAACCCTAACCCAAAACCTAACCCTAACCCTAAGTATAACCCTAAACCTAACCCAAACCCTAATCCTAACACGAACCCTAACCCTAACACAAACCCTAACCCTTACCCTTACCCTAACCCTAACCGTAACCCTAAACCTAACCCAAACCCTAATCCTAACACGAACCCTAACCCTAACACAAACCCTAACCCTTACCCTTACCCTAACCCTAACCGTATCCCAAAACCTAACACTAACCCAAAGCCTAACCCTAACCCTAACCCAAACCGAAACCCAAACCCTAATCCTAACACTAAAATTAACCCTAATCCTAATCCTAACACTAACCGTAACCCAAGCCCAAACCCTAACCCGAACCCTAACCCTAACCCTATCCCTATTGCCTAGCCCTAACCCAACCCTAACCCTAACCCTAACCCTAACCCTAACCCTAAACCACCCCTTAACATAACCCTAACCCTAACCCTAACCCTTCCCCTAACCCTAACACTAACCCTAAACCAAACCAAACCGTAACCCTAACCCTAAACCTAACCCTAACCCTAACCCAAACCCTAAACCTAACACAAACCCTAACGATAACACCAACCCTAACCCTAACACAAACCCTATCCTTAACACTAACCCTAACCCCTAAACCTAACCCTAACCTTAACCCTAACCTGAAACCTAACCCAAACCCTAACCCGATCCCTTGCTCTAACCCAAACCCAAACCCTAACCCTAACCCTAAACCTAAACCTAACCGAAACACAAACCCTAACCCTAAGCCTAAACCAAACCTTAAACCTAACCTAAACCCAAGCCCTAACCCTTACCCTAACCATAACCCAAGCCCTAAAACTAACCCTAACCCTAACCCTAACCTAAACCTAAATGCTAACCCAAACCCTGACCCTAACCCTAACCCTAAACCAAACCTAAACATTAACCGTAACCCTAACCCTAACCCTAACCCTAACCCTAACCCTAACCTAAACTCTATCCCTAACCCTAACACTAACCCTACCCCAAACCAATCCCTAACCCTAACCCTAACCCTAACCCTAACCCTAAACCAAATCTAAACCCTAACCCTAACACCAACCCTAACCCTAAACCTAACCCTAAACCAAACCCGATCTCTAAACCTAACTCTAAACCAATCCTCAACCTTAACCCTCACCTTAATCCTAACCCTAACCGTAACCCTAAACCACCCCTAACCCTAACCCTAACCCTAACCCTAACCAAAACCCTAAGCACCCTAACCCTAACCCTAACCATAACCCAAACCCTAATCCGAACACTAACACTAACGGTAACCCTAACCCTAACCCTACCCCTAAGCCAAACCAAAACCTACTCCTGTCCCTAAACCTAACCCAAACCTAAGCCCAAACACTAAACCTAACCCTAACCCTAACCCTAAAACCTAACCCTAACCCTAACCTTAACCCTAACCCAAACCCTAAACCAAACCCTATCCCTAACCCTAACCCTAACCCGAACCCTAACACTAAGCCTAACCCAAACTCTAAACCTAACCTAAACTCAAGCCCTAACTCTAACCCTAAGCCTAACCCAAGCCCTAAAACTAACCCTAACCCTAACCCTAAGCCAAACCCTAACCCTAACCCAAATCCTAACCATAAACCTAACCCTAACGCAAACCCTAACCGTAACTCTAACTCTAACCCGAACCCTAACACTAACCCTAACGCTAACCCTAACCCTAACCCTAACCCTAACCCAAAACCTAAACCTAAACCTAACCCTAATCCTAAACCTAACCCTAACCCTAACCCTAACCCTAACCCCAACCCTAACCCTAAACCTAACCTTAAACGAAACCCTAACCCTAACCCTAACACAAAATTAAACCCTCACCCAATCCCTAACCCTAACCGTAACCCTAAACCAAACCTAAACATTAACCCTAACCCTAACCCTAACCCTAACCCTAACCCTAACCTAAACTGTATCCCTAACCCTAACACTAACCCTACCGCAAACCAATCCCTAACCCTAACCCTAACCCTAAATGAAACCTAAATCCTAACCCTAACCCTAAACCTAATCCTAAACCTAACCCTAATCCTAACCCTAACCCTAACCCCAACCCTAACCCTAAATCTAACCCTAAACCAAACTCCAACTCTAAACCTAACTCTAACCCAAACCTAAAACTTAACCCTAACTTTAATCCTAAACCTAACCCTAACCCTAAACCACCGCTTAACATAACCCTAACCCTAACTAAAACCCTAACCCTAACACTAACCCTAAACCAAACCAAACCGTAACCCTAACCCTAAACCTAACCCTAACGCTAACCCAAACCCTAAACCTAACACAAACCCTAACTATACCACCAACCCTAAACCTAAACCAAACCCTAACCCTAACCCTAGCCCTAACCCCTAACCCTAACCCTAACCTTAAACCTAACCCAAACCCTAACCCGATCCCTTGCTCTAACCCAAACGCAAACCCTAACCATAACCCTAAACCTAAACCTAACCCAAACACAAACCCTAACCCTAAGCCTAACCCAAACCTTAAACCTAACCTAAACCCAAGCCCTAACCCTTACCCTAACCATAACCCAAGCCCTAAAACTAACCCTAACCCTAACCCTAACCCAAACCTGCACGCTAACCCAACCCTAACCCTAACCCTAACCCTAAACCAAACCTAAACATTAACCCTAACCCTAAAACTAACCCTTACCCTAACCTAAACTCTATCCCTTACCCTAACAATAACCCTACCCCAAACAAATCCCTAACCCTAACCCTAACCCTAACCCTAACCCTAAACCAAACCTAAACCCTAACCCTAACACCAACCCTAACCCTAAACCTAACCCTAAACCAAACCCGATCTCTAAACCTAACTGTAAACCAAACCTCAACTTTAACCCTCACCTTATTCCTAACAATAACCCTCACCCTAAAACACCCCTAACCCTAATCCTAACCCTTCCCCTAACCCTAACACTAACCCTAATCCTAACATTAACACTAACACTAACCATAACCCTAACCCTAACCCTACCCCTAACCCTAACCAAAACCCTAAGCACCCTAACCCTAACCCTAACCATAACCCAAACCCTAATCCGAACACTAACACTAACGCTAACCCTAACCCTAACCCTAACCCTAAGCCAAACCAAAACCTACTCCTGTCCCTAAACCTAACCTAAACCTAAGCCCAAACACTAAACCTAACCCTAACCCTAACACTAAAACCTAACCCTAACCCTAACCTTAACCCTAACCCAAACCCTAACCCAAACCCTATCCCTAACCCTAACCCTAACCCGAACCCTAACACTAAGCCTAACCCAAACTCTAAACCTAACCTAAACTCAAGCCCTAACTCTAACCCTAAGCCTAACCCAAGCCCTAAAACTAGCCCTAAGCCCCTAACCCTAAGCCATACCCTAACCCTAACGCTATCCCTAAACCTAACCCTAACCCAATCCCAAACACGAACCCTAAACCTAGAAGTAACCCTAACCCAAACCCTAATCCTAACCATAAACCTAACCCTAACACAAACCCTAACCCTAACCCTATCCTAACACTAACCCTAACGCAAACCGTTACCGTAACTCTAACTCTAACCCAAACCCTAACACTAATCCTAACCCTAACCCCTAACCCTAACCCTAACCAAATCAAACCCTAACGCTAACCCTAACCCTAACCCTAACCCAAAACCTAAACCTAAACCTAACCCTAATCCTAAACCTAACCCTAACCCTTACCCTAACCCTAACCCTATCCCAAAAACTAACACTAACCCAAAGCCTAACCCTAACCCTAACCCTAACCGAAACCCAAACCCTAATCCTAACACTAAAACTAACCCTAATCCTAATTGTAACACTAACCGTAACACAAGCCCAAACTCTAACCCGAACCCTAACCCTAACCCTATCCCTATCGCCTAGCACTAACCCCAACCCTAACCCTAACCCTAAACCTAACCCTAACCCTAAACCACCCCTTAACATAACTCTAAACCTAACCCTTCCCCTAACCCTAACACTAACCCTAAACCAAACCAAACCGTAACCCTAACCCTATACCTAACCCTATCCCTAACCCAAACCCAAAACCTAACACAAACCCTAACGATAACACCAACCCTAACCCTAACCCAAACCCTAACCCTAACCCTAACCCTAACCCTAACCCCTAAACCTAACCCTAACCTTAACCCTAACCTGAAACCTAACCCAAACCCTAACCCGATCCCTTGCTCTAAACCAAACCCAAACCCTAACACTAACCCTAAACCTAAACCTAACCCAAACACAAACCCTAAACCTAAGCCTAACCCAAACCTTAAACCTAACCTAAACCCAAGCCCTAACCCTTACCCTAACCATAACCCAAGCCCTAAAACTAACCCTAACCCTAACCCTAACCCAAACCTAAATGCTAACCCAAACCCTGACCCTAACCCTAACCCTAAACCAAACCTAAACATTAACCCTAACCCTAACCCTAAAGCTAACCCTAACCTAAACTCTATCCCTAACCCTAACACTAACCCTACCCCAAACCAATCCCTAACCCTAACCCTAACCCTAACCCGAACCCAAAACCAAACCTAAACTCTAACCCTAACAACAACCCTAACCCTAACCCTAACCCTAAACCAAACCCGATCTCTAAACCTAACTCTAAACCAAACCTCAACCTTAAACCTCACCTTAATACTAACAATAATCCTAACCCTAAAACACCCCTAACCCTAACCCTAACCCTTCCACTAACCCTAACACTAACCCTAATCCTAACATTAACACTAACGCTAACCATAACCCTAACCCTACCCTAACCCTAACCAAAACCCTAAGCACCCTAACCCTAACCCTAACCATAACCCAAACCCTAATCCGAACACTAACACTAACGCTAACCCTAACCCTAACCCTAACCCTAAGCCAAACCAAAACCTACTCCTGTCCCTAAACCTAACCCAAACCTAAGCCCAAACACTAAACCTAACCCTAACCCTAACCCTAAAACCTAACCCTAACCCTAACCTTAACCCTAACCCAAACCCTAACCCAAACCCTATCCCTAACCCTAACCCTAACCCGAACCCTAACACTAAGCCTAACCCAAACTCTAAACCTAACCTAAACTCAAGCCCTAACTCTAAACCTAAGCCTAACCCAAGCCCTAAAACTAACCCTAACCCTAACCCTAAGCCAAACCCTAACCCTAACCCTATCCCTAAACCTAACCCTAACCCAATCCCAAACACGAACCCTAAACCTAGAAGTAACCCTAACCCAAACCCTAATCCTAACCATAAACCTAACCCTAACACAAACCCTAACCCTAACCCTATCCTAACACTAACCCTAACGCAAACCCTAACCGTAAATCTAACTCTAACCCGAACCCTAACACTAACCCTAACCCTAACCCCTAACCCTAACCCTAACCAAATCAAACCCTAACGCTAACCCTAACCCTAAACCTAACCCAAAACCTAAACCTAAACCTAACCCTAATCCTAAACCTAACACTAACCCTAACCCTAACCCTAACCCCAACCCTAACCCTAAACCTAACCTTAAACGAAACCCTAACCCTAACCCTAACACAAAACTAAACCCTCACCCAAACCCTAACCCTAACCGTAACCCTAAACCAAACCTAAACATTAACCATAACCCTAACCCTAACCCTAACCCTAACCCTAACCTAAACTGTATCCCTAACCCTAACACTAACCTAAATCCTAACCCTAACCCTAACCCTAATCCTAACCTAACCCTAATCCTAACCCTAACCCTAACCCCAAACCTAACCCTAAACCTAACCCTAAACCAAACCCCAACTCTAAACCTAACTCTAACCCAAACCTAAAACTTAACCCTAACTTTAATCCTAACCCTAACCCTAACCCTAAACCACCCCTTAACATAACCCTAACCCTAACCCTAACCCAAACCCTAACCCTAACACTAACCCTAAACCAAACCAAACCGTAACCCTAACCCTAAACCTAACCCTAACCCTAACCCAAACCCTAACCCGATCCCTTGCTCTAACCCAAACGCAAACCCTAACCATAACCCTAAACCTAAACCTAACCCAAACACAAACCCTAACCCTAAGCCTAACCCAAACCTTAAACCTAACCTAAACCCAAGCCCTAACCCTTAGCCTAACCATAACCCAAGCCCTAAAACTAACCCTAACCCTAACCGTAACCCAAACCTGCACGCTAACCCAAACCCTAACAATAACCCTAACCCTAAACCAAACCTAAACATTAACCCTAACCCTAAAACTAACCCTCACCCTAACCGAAAATCTATCCCTTACCCTAAAACTAACCCTACCCCAAACCAATCCCTAACCCTAACCCTAACCCTAACCCTAACACTAAACCAAACCTAAACCCTAACACTAACCCTAACCCTAACCCTAATCCTAATTCTAACCCTAAACATAACCATAACCCTAACCCAAACCCTAACCCTAACCCTAACCCTAA
>CM069537.1:287500-312500 GCA_035773235.1 Eospalax fontanierii
CCTAACACTAACCCTATCCCAAACCAATCCCTAACCCTAACCCTAACCCTAACCCTAACACTAAACCAAACCTAAACCCTAAAACTAACCCTAACCCTAACCCTAATCCTAATTCTAACCCTAAACATAACCATAACCCTAACCCAAACCCTAACCCTAACCCTAACCCTAACCCTGACTCTAAACCAAATCCTAACCCTAAACCTAACCCTAACCCTAACCCTAATCCTAAACCTAATCCTAACCCTAAACCTAACCCTAACCTCAAACTTACCCTAAACCTAACCCTAAACCAAACCCCAACTCTAAACCTAACTCTAACCCAAACCTAAACCTTAACCCTAATTTTAATCCTAACCCTAACCTTAACCCTAAAACACCCCTAACCCTAACCCTAACCCTACATCTTCCCCTAACCCTAACAGTAACCCTAAACCAAACGAAACCGTAACCCTAACACTAAACCTAACCCTAACCATAACCCAAACCCTAACCCTAACACTTACCCTAACCCTAACCCTAAGCCTAATCCTAAACCAAACCCACACCCTAAACCTAACCATAACCCTAGCCGAACACCTAATGCTAACCCTAACCCAAACCCAAACTTCAACACTAACCCTAACCCTAACCCTAACCCTAACACAAACCCTAATCCTAACACTAACACTAACGCTATCCCTAACCCTAACCCTAACCCTAAGTCAAACCAAAACCTACTCCTATCCCTAAACCTAACGCTAACCCAAGCCCAAACACTAATCCTAATCCTAACCATAACCCTAAAACCTAACCCTAAAACTAAACTTAACCCAAACCTGAACCCTAACCCAAACCCAAACCCTAAACCTAACCCTAACACTAAACCTAACCCAAACCCTAACGCTAACCCTAACCCTAAGCCCTAACCCTAACCGTAACCTTAACCCTAACCCAAACCCTAACCCAAAACCTAACCCTAACACTAACCCTAACCCAAGCCCAAACACTAACCCCAACCCTCACCCTAACCCTATCCCTAACCTTAACCCTAACCCAAACCCTAACCCTAACCCTATCCCTATCGCCTAGCCCTAACCCTAACCCTAACCCTAAGCCAAACCCTAACCCTAACTCTAACCCTAACCCTAAACCTAACCCTAACCCAAGCCCAAACACTAACCCCAAACCTAACCCTTACCCTATCCATAATTTTAACCCTAACACAAACTAAACCCTAACCCAAACCCTAACCCTAACCCTAACCCTAACCCTAACCCTAACACTAACCCTAAACCAAACCAAACCGTAACCCTAACCCTAAACCTAACCCTAACCCTAACCCATACCCTAAACCTAACACAAACCCTAACGATAACACCAACCCTAACCCTAACCCAAACCCTAACCCTAACCCTAACCCTAACCCCTAAACCTAACCCTAACCTTAACCCTAACCCTAACCCAAACCCTAGCCCTAACCCTAAACCTAACCCCTAAACCTATCCCTAACCTTAACCCTAACCTTAATCCTAACCCAAACCCTAACCCAATCCCTTACTCTAACGCAAACCCAAACCCAAACCCTAACCATAACACTAACCCTAACACTAACCCTAACCATAAACCTAAACCTAACCCAAACACAAACCCTAACCCTAACCCTAACCCAAACCTTAAACCTCACCTAAACCCAAGCCCTAATCCTAACCCTAACCCTAAGACAAACCCTAACCCTAACTCTAACACTAACCCTAAAACTTACCCTAAACCTAACCCAAAACCCTAAACCTAACACAAACCCTAACGATAACACCAACCCTAACCCTAACCCTAACCCCTAAACCTAACCCTAACCTTAACCCTAAACCTAAACCTAACCCTAACCCTAACCCAAACCCTAACCCTAACCCTAACCCTAACCCTAACACGAACCCTAACCCTAAAAGTAACCCTAAACCTAACCCTACCCCAAATCCTAACCATAATACCTACCCTAACCCTAACACTAAACCTAACCCCAACCCTAACGCTAACCATAACCCTAAGCCCTAACCCTAACCCTAACCTTAACCCTAACCCAAACCCTAACCCAAACCCTAACCCTAACACTAAACCTAACCCAAACCCTAACCCTAAACCTTACTCTAACCCAAACCCAATCCCTAACCCTAAGCTTAACCCTAACCCTAAACCTAAACCTAATCTTAACCCAAACCCAAACCCTAACCCTAAGCCTAACCCAAACCCTAAACCTAACCTAAACCCAAGCCCTAACCCTAACCCTAACCATAACCATAACCCAAGCCCTAAAACTAACACTAACCCTAACCCTAAACCTAACCCTAACCCTTACCCTAACCCTAACACTAAACCTAAAACCAAACCAAACCCTAACCCTAAGCTTAAAACCTAACCCTAACCCTAATCCAAACCCTAACCCTAACACCCTAACCCTAACCCCAACCCTAAACCTAACCCTAACCCTAACCGAAACCCAAACCCTAATCCTAACACTAAAACTAACCCTAATCCTAATCCTAACACTAACCGTAAACCCAAGCCCAAACCCTAACCCGAACCCTAACCCTAACCCTATCCCTATTGCCTAGCCCTAACCCCAACCCTAACCCTAACCCTAACCCTTACCCTAACCCTAAACCACCCCTTAACATAACCCTAACCCTAACCCTTCCCCTAACCCTAACACTAACCCTAAACCAAACCAAACCGTAACCCTAAACCCTAAACCTAACCCTAACCCTAACCCAAACCCTAAACCTAACACAAACCCTAACGATAACACCAACCCTAACCCTAACCCAAACCCTAACCTTAACCCTAACCCTAGCCCCTAAACCTAACCCTAACATTAACCCTAACCTGAAACCTAACCCAAACCCTAACCCGATCCCTTTGCTCTAACACAAACCCAAACCCTAACCCTAACCCTAAACCTAAACCTAACCCAAACACAAACCCTAACCCTAAGCCTAACCCAAACCTTAAACCTAACCTAAATCCAAGCCCTAACCCTTACCCTAACCATAACCCAAGCCCTAAAACTAACCCTAACCCTAACCCTAACCCAAACCTAAATGCTAACCCAAACCCTGACCCTAACCCTAACCTTAAACCAAACCTAAACATTAACCCTAACCCTAACCCTAACCCTAACCCTAACCCTAACCTAAACTCTATCCCTAACCCTAACACTAACCCTACCCCAAAACCAATCCCTAACCCTAACCCTAACCCTAACCCTAACCCTAACCCTAACCCATAACCCTAACCCTAACCATAAACCAATCTAAACCCTAACCCTAACACCAACCCTAACCCTAAACCTAACCCTAAACCAAACCCGATCTCTAAACCTAACTCTAAACCAAACCTCAACATTAACCCTCACCTTAATCCTAACCCTAAACCCTAACCCTAAACCAACCCTAACCCTAACCCTAACCCTACTAACCCTAACACTAACCCTAATCCTAACATTAACACTAACGCTAACCATAACCCTAACCCTAACCCTAACCCTAACCAAAACCCTAAGCACCCTAACCCTAACCCTAACCATAACCCAAGCCCTAATCCGAACACTAACACTAACGGTAACCCTAACCCTAACCCTAAACCTAAGCCAAACCAAAACCTACTCCTGTCCCTAAACCTAACCCAAACCTAAGCCCAAGCACTAAACCTAACCCTAACCCTAACACTAAAACCTAACCCTAACCATAACCGTAACCCTAACCCTAACCTAAGCTCTAACCCTAACCCTAACATTAACCCTACCCCAAACCAATCCCTAACCCTAACCCTAACCCTAACACTAAACCAAATCTAAACCCTAAACCTAACCCTAACCCCAAACCTAACCCTAAACCTAACCCTAAACCAAACCCCAACTCTAAACCTAACTCTAACCCAAACCTAAACCTTAACCCTAATCTTAATCCTAACCCTAACATTAACCCTAAAACACCCCTAACCCTAAACCTAATCCTAACCCTTCCCCTAACCCTAACAGTAACCCTAAACCAAACCAAACCGTAACCCTAACACTAAACCTAACCCTAACCCTAACCCAAACCCTAACCCTAACACGTACCCTAACCCTAACCCTAAGCCTAATCCTAAACCAAACCCACACCCTAAACCTAACCATAACCCTAACCGAAAACCTAACCCTAACCCTAACCCAAACCCAAACTTCAAAACTAACCCTAACCCTAAACCTAACCCTAATCCAAACCCTAATCCTAACACTAACACTAACGTTAACCCTAACCCTAACCCTAACCCTAACCCTAACCCTAACCATAAACCAATCTAAACCCTAACCCTAACACCAACCCTAACCCTACACCCAACCCTAAACCAAACCCGATCTCTAAACCTAACTCTAAACCAAACCTCAACCTTAACCCTCACCTTAATCCTAACCCTAACCCTAACCCTAAACCACCCCTAACCCTAACCCTAACCCTAACCCTTCCCCTAACCCTAACACTAACCCTAATCCTAACATTAACACTAACGCTAACCATAACCCTAACCCTAACCCTAACCCTAACCAAAACCCTAAGCACCCTAACCCTAACCCTAACCATAACCCAAACCCTAATCCGAACACTAACACTAACGGTAACCCTAACCCTAACCCTAACCCTAAGCCAAACCAAAACCTACTCCTGTCCCTAAACCTAACCCAAACCTAATCCCAAGCACTAAACCTAACCCTAAACCTAACACTAAAACCTAACCCTAACCGTAACTGTAACCCTAACCCTAACCCTAACCAAAGCTCTATCCCTAACCCTAACATTAACCCTACCCCAAACCAATCCCTAACCCTAACCCTAACCCTAACACTAAACCAAATCTAAACCCTAAACCTAACCCTAACCCCAAACCTAACCCTAAACCTAACCCTAAACCAAACCCCAACTCTAAACCTAACTCTAACCCAAACCTAAACCTTAACCCTAATCTTAATCCTAACCCTAACATTAACCCTAAAACACCCCTAACCCTAAACCTAATCCTAACCCTTCCCCAAACCCTAACAGTAACCCTAAACCAAACCAAACCGTAACCCTAACACTAAACCTAACCCTAACTCTAACCCAAACCCTAACCCTAACACGTACCCTAACCCTAACCCTAAGCCTAATCCTAAACCAAACCCACACCCTAAACCTAACCATAACCCTAACCGAAAACCTAACCCTAACCCTAACCCAAACCCAAACTTCAACACTAACCCTAACCCTAACCCTAACCCTAACCCTAACCCAAACCCTAATCCTAACACTAAAACTAACGTTAACATTAACCCTAACCCTAACCCTAAGTCAAGCCAAAACCTACTCCTATCCCTAAACCTAACGCTAACCCAAGCCCAAACACTAATCCTAATCCTAACCCTAACCCTAAAACCTAACCCTAAACCTAAACTTAACACAAACCTGAACCCTAACCCAAACCCAAACCCTAAACCTAACCCTAACACTAAACCTAACCCAAACCCTAACGCTAACCCTAACCCTAAGCCCTAACCCTAAGCCCTAACCCTAACCCCAACCCTATCCCTAACCCTAACCCTAACCCTAACCCTCACTTTAACCCTATCCCTATCGCCTAGCCCTAACCCTAACCCTAACCCTAAGCCAAACCCTAACCCTAACTCTAACCCTAACCCTAAACCTAACCCTAACCCAAGCCCAAACACTAACCCCAAACCTAATCCTTACCCTATCCATAATTTTAACCCTAACACAAACTAAACCCTAACCCAAACCCTAACCCTAACCCTAACTATAACCCTAACCCTAACACAAACCCTAACCCTAACCCTTACCCTAACCCTAACCCTGTCCCAAAACCTAACCCTAACCCAAAGCCTAACCCTAACCCTAACCCTAACCTTAACCGAAACCCAAACCCTAATCCTAACACTAAAACTAACCCTAATCCTAATCCTAACACTAACCGTAACCCAAGCCCAAAGCCTAACCCGAACCCTAACCCTATCCCTATCCCTATCGCTTGGCCCTAACCCCAACCCTAACCCTAACCCTAACCCTAACCCTAAACCACCCCTTAACATAACCTTAACCCTAACCCTAAACCTAACCCTAACCCTAACCCTAACCCTAACCCTAACCCTAACCCTAACCAAACCAAACCGTAACCCTAACCCTAAACCTAACCCTAACCCTAACCCAAACCCTAAACCTAACACAAACCCTAACGATAACACCAACCCTAACCCTAACCCAAACCCTAACCTTAACCCTAACCCTAGCCCCTAAACCTAACCCTAACCTTAACCCTAACCTGAAACCTAACCCAAACCCTAACCCGATCCCTTGCTCTAACCCAAACGCAAAACCTAACCATAACCCTAAACCTAAACCTAACCCAAACAGAAACCCTAACCCTAAGCCTAAACCAAACCTTGAACCTAACCTAAACCCAAGCCCTAACCCTTACCGTAACCATAACCCAAGCCCTAAAACTAACCCTAACCCTAACCCTAACCCAAACCTAAATGCTAACCCAAACCCTGACCCTAACCCTAACCCTAAACCAAACCTAATCATTAACCCTAACCCTAACCCTAACCCTAACCCTAACCCTAACCCTAACCTAAACTCTATCCCTAACCCTAACACTAACCCTACCCCAAAACAATCCCAAACCCTAACCCTAACCCTAACCCTAACCCTAACCCTAACCATAAACCAAATCTAAACCCTAACCCTAACACCAACCCTAACCCTAAACCTAACCCTAAACCAAACCCGATCTCTAAACCTAACTCTAAACCAAACCTCAACCTTAACCCTCACCTTAATCCTAACCCTAACCCTAACCCTAAACCACCCCCAACCCTAACCCTAACCCTAACCCTTCCCCTAACCCTAACACTAACCCTAATCCTAACATTAACACTAACGCTAACCATAACCCTAACCCTAACCCTAACCCTAACCCTAACCAAAACTCTAAGCACCGTAACCCTAACCCTAACCATAACCTAAACCCTAATCCGAACACTAACACTAACGGTAACCCTAACCCTAACCCTAACCCTAAGCCAAACCAAAACCTACTCCTGTCCCTAAACCTAACCCAAACCTAAGCCCAAGCACAAAACCTAACCCTAACCCTAACACTAAAACCTAACCCTAACCCTAACCTTAACCCTACCCAAACCCTAACCCAAACCCTATCCCTAACCCTAACCCTAACCCGAACCCTAACACTAAGCCTAACCCAAACTCTAAACCTAACCTAAACTCAAGCCCTAACTCTAAACCTAAGCCTAACCCAAGCCATAAAACTAACGCTAACCCTAACCCTAAGCCAAACCCTAACCCTAACCCTATCCCTAAACCTAACCCTAACCCAATCCCAAACACGAACCCTAAACCTAGAAGTAACCCTAACCCAAACCCTAATCCTAACCATAAACCTAACCCTAACACAAACCCTAACCCTAACCCTATCATAACACTAACCCTAACGCAAACCCTAACCGTAACTCTAACTGTAACCCGAACCCTAACGCTAACCCTAACCCTAACCCCTAACCCTAACCCTAACCCAAATCAAACCCTAACGCTAACCCTAACCCTAACCCTAACCCAAAACCTAAACCTAAACCTAACCCTAATCCTAAACCTAACCCTAACCCTAACCCTAACCCCAACCCTAACCCTAAACCTAACCTTAAACGAAAACCTAACCCTAACCCTAACACAAAACTAAAACCTCACCCAATCCCTAACCCTAACGGTAACCCTAAACCAAACCTAAACATTAACCCTAACCCTAACCCTAACCCTAACCCTAACCCCAACCCTAACCTTAAACCTAACCCTAAACCAAATCTCAACTCTAAACCTAACTCTAACCCAAACCTAAAACTTAACCCTAACTTTAATCCTAACCCTAACCCTAACCCTAAACCACCCCTTAACATAACCCTAACCTTAACCAAAACCCTAACCCTAACACTAACCCTAAACCAAACCAAACCGTAACCCTAACCCTAACCCTAACCCTAACCCTAACCCTAACCCAAACCCTAAACCTAACACAAACCCTAACGATAACACCAACCCTAAACCTAAACCAAACCCTAACCCTAACCCTAGCCCTAACCCCTAACCCTAACCCTAACCTTAGCCCTAACCTTAAACCTAACCCAAACCCTAACCCGATCCCTTGCTCTAACCCAAACGCAAACCCTAACCATAACCCTAAACCTAAACCTAACCCAAACACAAAACCTAACCCTAAGCCTAACCCAAACCTTAAACCTAACCTAAACCCAAGCCCTAACCCTTACCCTAACCATAACCCAAGCCCTAAAACTAATCCTAACCCTAACCCTAACCCAAACCTGCACGCTAACCCAAACCCTAACCCTAACCCTAACCCTAAACCAAACCTAAACATTAACCCTAACCCTAAAACTAACCCTAACCCTAATCTAAACTCTATCCCTTACCCTAACACTAACCCTACCCCAAACCAATACCTAACCCTAGCCCTAACCCTAACCCTAACACTAAACCAAACCTAAACCCTAAAACTAACCCTAACCCTAATCCTAATCCTAATTCTAACCCTAAACATAACCATAACCCTAACCCAAACCCTAACCCTAACCCTAACCCTAACCCTGACTCTAAACCAAATCCTAACCTAAACCTAACCCTAACCCTAACCCTAACCCTAACCCTAATCCTAAACCTAATCCTAACCCTAAACCTAACCCTAACCTCAAACTTACCCTAAACCTAACCCTAAACCAAATCCCAACTCTAAACCTAACTCTAACCCAAGCCTAAACCTTAACCCTAATCTTAATCCTAACCCTAACCTTAAACCTAAAACACCCCTAACCCTAACCCTAACCCTAAATCTTCCCCTAACCCTAACAGTAAGCCTAAACCAAACCAAACCATAAACCTAACACTAAACCTAACCCTAACCCTAACCCAAAACCTAAGCCTAACACTTACCCTAACCCTAACCCTAAGCCTAATCCTAAACCAAACCCACACCCTAAACCTAACCATAACCCTAGCCGAAAACCTAACCCTAACCCTAACCCAAACCCAAACTTCAACACTAACCCTAACCCTAACCCTAACCCTAACCCAAACCCTAATCCTAATACTAACACTAACGCTATCCCTAACCCTAACCCTAACCCTAAGTCAAACCAAAACCTACTCCTATCCCTAAACCTAACGCTAACCCAAGCCCAAACACTAAACCTAATCCTAACCATAACCCTAAAACCTAACCCTAAAACTAAACCTAACCCAAACCTGAAACCTAACCCAAACCCAAACCCTAAACCTAACCCTAACACTAAACCTAACCCAAACCCTAACGCTAACCCTAACCCTAAGCCCTAACCCTAACCGTAACGTTAACCCTAACCCAAACCCTAACCCAAAACCTAACCATAACACTAACCCTAACCCAAGCCCAAACACTAACCCCAACCCTCACCCTAACCCTATCCCTAACCCTAACCCTAACCCAAACCCTAACCCTAACCCTATCCCTATCGCCTAGCCCTAACCCTAACCCTAACCCTAAGCCAATCCCTAACCCTAACTCTAACCCTAACCCTAAACCTAACCCTAACCCAAGCCCAAACACTAACCCCAAACCTAACCCTTACCCTATCCATAATTTTAACCCTAACACAAACTAAACCCTAACCCAAACCCTAACCCTAACCCTAACCCTAACCCTAACCCTAACCCTAACACTAACCCTAAACCAAACCAAACCGTAACCCTAACCCTAAACCTAACCCTAACCCTAACCCAAACCCTAAACCTAACACAAACCCTAACGATAACACCAACCCTAACCCTAACTGAAACCCTAACCCTAACCCTAACCCTAACCTCTAAACCTAACCCTAACCTTAACCCTAACCCTAACCAAAACCCTAAACCTAACCCTAACCCTAACCCCTAAACCTAACCCTAACCTTAACCCTAACCTTAAACCTAACCCAAACCCTAACCCAATCCCTTACTCTAACGCAAACCCAAACCCAAACCGTAAACCTAACACTAACCCTAACACTAACCCTAACCATAAACCTAAACCTAACCCAAACACAAACCCTAACCCTAACCCTAACCCAAACCTTAAACCTCACCTAAACCCAAGCCCTAATCCTAACCCTAACCCTAAGAGAAACCCTAACCCTAACTCTAACCCTATCCCTAAAACTTACACTAACCCAAGCCCAAACATTAACCCTAAACCTAACCCTAACCCTAACCCAAACCCTAACCCTAACCCTAACCCTAACCCTAACCCTAACACAAACCCTAAACCTAAAAGTAACCCTAAACCTAAGCCTACCCCAAATCCTAACCATAATACTAACCCTAACCCTAACACTAAACCTAACCCAAACCCTAACGCTAACCATAACCCTAAGCCCTAACCCTAACCCTAACCTTAACCCTAACCCAAACCCTAACCCAAACCCTAACCCTAACACTAAACCTAACCTAAACCCTAACCCTAAACCTTACTCTAACCCAAACCCAATCCCTAACCCTAACCTTAATCCTAACCCTAACCCTAAACCTAAACTTAAAAAAAAACCCAAACCCTATCCCTAAGCCTAACCCAAACCCTAAACCTAACCTAAACCCAAGCCCTAACCCTAACCCTAACCATAACCATAACCCAAGCCCTAAAACTAACACTAACCCTAACCCTAAACCAAACCCTAACCCTTACCCTAACCCTAACACTAAACCTAAACCAAACCAAATCCTAACCCTAAGCCTAAACCTAACCCTAACCCTAATCCAAACCCTAACCCTAACACCCTAACCCTAACCCCAACACTAAACCTAACCCTAACCCTAACCGAAACCCAAACCCTAATCCTAACACTAAAACTAACCCTAATCCTAATCCTAACACTAACCGTAACCCAAGCCCAAACCCTAAACCGAACCCTAACCCTAACCCTATCCCTATTGCCTAGCCCTAACCCCAACCCTAACCCTAACCCTAACCCTAACCCTAACCCTAAACCACCCCTTAACATAACCCTAACCCTAACCCTTCCCCTAACCCTAACACTAACCCTAAATCAAACCAAACCGTAACCCTAACCCTAAACCTAACCCCAACCCTAACCCAAACCCTAAACCTAACACAAACCCTAACGATAACACCAACCCTAACCCTAACCCAAACCCTAACCTTAACCCTAACCCTAGCCCCTAAACCTAACCCTAACCTTAATCCTAACCTGAAACCTAACCCAAACCCTAACCCGATCCCTTGCTCTAACACAAACCCAAACCCTAACCCTAACCCTAAACCTAAACCTAACCCAAACACAAACCCTAACCCTAAGCCTAACCCAAATCTTAAACCTAACCTAAACCCAAGCCCTAACCCTTACCCTAACCATAACCCAAGCCCTAAAACTAACCCTAACCCTAACACTAACCCAAACCTAAATGCTAACCCAAACCCTGACCCTAACCCTAACCCTAAACCAAACCTAAACATTAACCCTAACCCTAACCCTAACCCTAACCTAAACTCTATCCCTAACCCTAACACTAACCCTACCCCAAACCAATCCATAACCCTAACCCTAACCCTAACCCTAACCCTAACCCTAACCCTAACCATAAACCTAATCTAAACCCTAACCCTAACACCAACCCTAACTCTAAACCTAACCCTAAACCAAACCCGATATCTAAACCTAACTCTAAACCAAACCTCAACCTTAACCCTCACCTTAATCCTAACCCTAACCCTAACGCTAAACCACCCCTAACCCTAACCCTAACCCTAACCCTTCCCCTAACCCTAACACTAACCCTAATCCTAACATTAACACTAACGCTAACCATAACCCTAACCCTAACCCTAACCCTAACCAAAACCCTAAGCACCCTAACCCTAACCCTAACCATAACCCAAACCCTAATCCGAACACTAACACTAACGCTAACCCTAACCCTAACCCTAACCCTAAGCCAAACCAAAACATACTACTGTCCCTAAACCTAACCCAAACCTAAGCCCAAGCACTAAACCTAACCCTAACCCTAACACTAAAACCTAACCCTAACCCTAACCTTAACCCTAACCCAAACCCTAACCCAAACCCTATACCTAACCCTAACCCTAACCCGAACCCTAACACTAAGCCTAACCCAAACTCTAAACCTAACCTAAACTCAAGCCCTAACTCTAACCCTAAGCCTAACCCAAGCCCTAAAACTAACGCTAACCCTAACCCTAAGCCAAACCCTAACCCTAACCCTATCCCTAAACCTAACCCTAACCCAATCCCAAACACGAACCCTAAACCTAGAAGTAACCCTAACCCAAACCTTAATCCTAACCATAAACTTAACCCTAACACAAACCCTAACCCTAACCCTATCCTAACACTAACCCTAACGCTAACCCTAACCGTAACTCTAACTCTAACCCGAACCCTAACACTAACCTAACCCTAACCCCTAACCCTAACCCTAACCCAAATCAAACCCTAACGCTTACCCTAACCCTAACCCTAAACCAAAACCTAAACCTAAACCTAACCCTAATCCTAAACCTAACCCTAAACCTAACCCTAACCCCAACCCTAACCCTAAACCTAACCTTAAACGAAAACCTAACCCTAACCCTAACACAAAACTAAACCCTCACCCAATCCCTAACCCTAACCGTAACCCTAAACCAAACCTAAACATTAACCCTAACCCTAACCCTAACCGTAACCCTAACCTAAACTGTATCCCTAACCCTAACACTAACGCTACCGCAAACCAATCCCTAACCCTAACCCTAACCCTAAATGAAACCTAAATCCTAACCCTAAACCTAACCCTAATCCTAAACCTAACCCTAATTGTAACCCTAACCCTAACCCCAACCCTAACCCTAAACCTAACTCTAAACCAAATCCCAACTCTAAACCTAACTCTAACCCAAACCTAAAACTTAACCCTAACTTTAATCCTAACCCTAACCCTAACCCTAAACCACCCCTTAACATAACCCTAACCGTAACCAAAACCCTAACCCTAACACTAACCCTAACACAAACCCTAACCTTAACCCTAACCCTAGCCCCTAAACCTAACCCTAACCTTAACCCTAACCTGAAACCTAACCCAAACCCTAACCCGATCCCTTGCTCTAACACAAACCCAAACCCTAACCCTAACCCTAAACCTAAACCTAACCCAAACACAAACCCTAACCCTAAGCCTAACCCAAATCTTAAACCTAACCTAAACCCAAGCCCTAACCCTTACCCTAACCATAACCCAAGTCCTAAAACTAACCCTAACCCTAACCCTAACCCAAACCTAAATGCTAACCCAAACCCTGACCCTAACCCTAACCCTAAACCAAACCTAAACATTAACCCTAACCCTAACCCTAACCCTAACCTAAACTCTATCCCTAACCCTAACACTAACCCTACCCCAAACCAATCCATAACCCTAACCCTAACCCTAACCCTAACCCTAACCCTAACCCTAACCATAAACCTAATCTAAACCCTAACCCTAACACCAACCCTAACCCTAAACCTAACCCTAAACCAAACCCGATATCTAAACCTAACTCTAAACCAAACCTCAACCTTAACCCTCACCTTAATCCTAACCCTAACCCTAACGCTAAACCACCCCTAACCCTAACCCTAACCCTAACCCTAACCCTTCCCCTAACCCTAACACTAACCCTAATCCTAACATTAACACTAACGCTAACCATAACCCTAACCCTAACCCTAACCCTAACCAAAACCCTAAGCACCCTAACCCTAACCCTAACCATAACCCAAACCCCAATCCGAACACTAACACTAACGCTAACCCTAACCCTAACCCTAACCCTAAGCCAAACCAAAACATACTACTGTCCCTAAACCTAACCCAAACCTAAGCCCAAGCACTAAACCTAACCCTAACCCTAACACTAAAACCTAACCCTAACCCTAACCTTAACCCTAACCCAAACCCTAACCCAAACCCTATACCTAACCCTAACCCTAACCCGAACCCTAACACTAAGCCTAACCCAAACTCTAAACCTAACCTAAACTCAAGCCCTAACTCTAACCCTAAGCCTAACCCAAGCCCTAAAACTAACGCTAACCCTAACCCTAAGCCAAACCCTAACCCTAACCCTATCCCTAAACCTAACCCTAACCCAATCCCAAACACGAACCCTAAACCTAGAAGTAACCCTAACCCAAACCTTAATCCTAACCATAAACTTAACCCTAACACAAACCCTAACCATAACCCTATCCTAACACTAACCCTAACGCTAACCCTAACCGTAACTCTAACTCTAACCCGAACCCTAACACTAACCTAACCCTAACCCCTAACCCTAAACCT
Source organism: Eospalax fontanierii (assembly GCA_035773235.1). Taxonomy (NCBI): domain Eukaryota; kingdom Metazoa; phylum Chordata; class Mammalia; order Rodentia; family Spalacidae; genus Eospalax; species Eospalax fontanierii. The sequence goes on from CM069537.1 coordinate 301,951, forward strand.
AACCAAAATCAAACCCTAACGCTTACCCTAACCCTAACCCTAACCCAAAACCTAAACCTAAACCTAACCCTAATCCTAAACCTAACCCTAAACCTAACCCTAACCCCAACCCTAACCCTAACCTAACCTTAAACGAAAACCTAACCCTAACCCTAACACAAAACTAAACCCTCACCCAATCCCTAACCCTAACCGTAACCCTAAACCAAACCTAAACATTAACCCTAACCCTAACCCTAACCGTAACCCTAACCTAAACTGTATCCCTATCCCTAACACTAACGCTACCGCAAACCAATCCCTAACCCTAACCCTAACCCTAAATGAAACCTAAATCCTAACCCTAAACCTAACCCTAATCCTAAACCTAACCCTAATCCTAACCCTAACCCTAACCCCAACCCTAACCCTAAACCTAACTCTAAACCAAATCCCAACTCTTAACCTAACTCTAACCCAAACCTAAAACTTAACCCTAACTTTAATCCTAACCCTAACCCTAACCCTAAACCACCCCTTAACATAACCCTAACCCTAACCAAAACCCTAACCCTAACACTAACCCTAAACCAAACCAAACCGTAACCCTAACCCTAAACCTAAACCTAACCCTAAACCAAACCCTAAACCTAAGACTAAATCTAACGATATCACCAACCCTAAACCTAAACCAAACCCTAACCCTAAGCCTTTCCCTTAGCCCTAACCCTAACCCTAACCTTAGCCCTCACCTTAAAGCTAACCCAAACCCTAACCCTATCCCTTGCTCTAACCCAAACGCAAACCCTAACCATAACCCTAAACCTAAACCTAACCCAAACACAAACCCTAACCCTAAGCCTAACCCAAACCTTAAACCTAACCTAAACCCAAGCCCTAACCCTTACCCTAACCATAACCCAAGCCCTAAAACTAACCCTAACCCTAACCCTAACCCAAACCTGCTCGCTATCCCAAACCCTAACCCTAACCCTAACCCTAATCCAAACCTAAACATTAACCCTAACCCTAAAACTAACCCTAACCCTAACCTAAACTCTATCCCTTACCCTAACACTAACCCTACCCCAAACCAATACCTAACCCTAGCCCTAACCCTAACCCTAACACTAAACCAAACCTAAACCCTAAAACTAACCCTAACCCTAACCCTAATCCTAATTCTAACCCTAAACATAACCCTAACCCTAACCCAAACCCTAACCCTAACCCTAACCCTAACCCTGACTCTAAACCAAATCCTAACCCTAAACCTAACCCTAACCCTAACCCTAACCCTAACCCTAACCCTAATCCTAAACCTAATCCTAACCCTAAACCTAACCCTAACCCTAACCCTAACCCTAACCCTAACCCTAACCCTAACCCTAACCCTAACCTTAACCCTAAAACACCCCTAACCCTAAACCTAACCCTAAATCTTCCCATAACCCTAACAGTAACCCTAAACCAAACCAAACCATAACCCTAACACTAAACCTAACCCTAACCCTAACCCAAACCCTAAGCCTAACACTTACCCTAACCCTAACCCTAAGCCTAATCCTAAACCAAACCCACACCCTAAACCTAACCATAACCCTAGCCGAAAACCTAACCCTAACCCTAACCCAAACCCAAACTTCAACACTAACCCTAACCCTAACCCTAACCCTAACCCAAACCCTAATCCTAACACTAACGCTATCCCTAACCCTAACCCTAACCCTAAGTCAAACCAAAACCTACTCCTATACCTAAACCTAACGCTAACCCAAGCCCAAACACTAATCCTAATCCTAACCATAACCCTAAAACCTAACCCTAAAACTAAACTTAACCCAAACCTGAACCCTAACCCAAACCCAAACCCTAAACCTAACCCTAACACTAAACCTAACCCAAACCCTAACGCTAACCCTAACCCTAAGCCCTAACCCTAACCGTAATGTTAACCCTAACACAAACCCTAACCCAAAACCTAACCCTAACACTAACCCTAACCCAAGCCCAAACACTAACCCCAACCCTCACCCTAACCCTATCCCTAACCCTAACCCTAACCCAAACCCTAACCCTAACCCTATCCCTATCGCCTAGCCCTAACCCTAACCCTAACCCTAAGCCAAACCCTAAACATAACTCTAACCCTAACCCTAAACCTAACCCTAACACAAGCCCAAACACTAACCCCAAACCTAACCCTTACCCTATCCATAATTTTAACCCTAACACAAACTAAACCCTAACCCAAACCCTAACCCTAACCCTAACTATAACCCTAAACCTAACCCAAACCCTAATCCTAACACGAACCCTAACCCTAACACAAACCCTAACCCTAACCCTTACCCTAACCCTAACCCTGTCCCAAAACCTAACCCTAAACCAAAGCCTAACCCTAACCCTAACCCTAACCGAAACCCAAACCCTAATCCTAACACTAAAACTAACCCTAATCCTAATCCTAACACTAACCGTAACCCAAGCCCAAACCCTAACCCAAACACTAACCCTAACCCTATCCCTATCGCCTAGCCCTAACCCCAACCCTAACCATAAACTTAACCCTAACCCTAAACCACCCCTTAACATAACCCCAACCCCAACCCTTTCTCTAACCCTAATACTAACGCTAAACCAAACCAAACCATAACCCTAACCCTAAACCTAACCCTAACCCTAACCCAAACCCTAAACCTAACACAAACCCTAACGATAACACCAACCCTAACCCTAACCCAAACCCTAACCCTAATCCTAACCCCTAAACCTAACCCTAACCTTAACCCTAACCCTAACCCAAACCCTAACCCTAACCCTAACCCTAACCCTAACCCCTAAACCTAACCCTAACCTTAACCCTAATCTTAAACCTAACCCAAACCCTAACCCAATCCCTTACTCTAACGCAAACCCAAACCGAAACCCTAACCCTAAACCTAACCCTAACCATAACCCTAACCTTAAACCTAACCCTAACCCAAACACAAACCCTAACCCTAACCCTAACCCAAACCTTAAACCTCACCTAAACCCAAGCCCTAATCCTAACCCTAACCCTAAGACAAACCCTAACCCTAACTCTAACCCTAACCTTAAAACTTACCCTAACCCAAGCCCAAACACTAACCCTAAACCTAACCCTAACCCTAACCCCAACCCTAACCCTAACCCTAAAACAAACCCTAACCCTAAAAGTAACCCTAAACCTAAGCCTACCCCAAATCCTAACCGTAATACTAACCCTAACCCTAACACTAAACCTAACCCAAACCCTAACGCTAACCATAACCCTAAGCCCTAACCCTAACCCTAACCTTAACCCTAACCCAAACCCTAACCCAAACCCTAACCCTAACACTAAACCTAACCCAAACCCTAACCCTAAACCTTACTCTAACCCAAACCCAATCCCTAACCCTAACCTTAACCCTAACCCTAACCCTAAACCTAAACATAACCCAAACCCAAACCCTAATCCTAAGCCTAACCCAAACCCTAAACCTAATCTAAACCCAAGCCCTAACCCTAATCCTAACCCTAACCATAACCCAAGCCCTAAAACTAACACTAACCCTAACCCTAAACCTAAACCTAACCCTTACCCTAACCCTAACACTAAACCTAAACCAAACCAAACCCTAACCCTAAGCCTAAACCTAACCCTAACCCTAATCCAAACCCTAACCCTAACACCCTAAACCTAACCCCAACCCTAAACCTAACCCTAACCCTAACCCTAACTCAAACCCAAACCGAAATATTATACCTAACCCAAACCCTAACACTAACCCTGACCGTAACCCAAATACTAACCCTAACCCTACCCCTAACACTAACCCTAAACCAAACCCTAACCCTAACCCTAACCATAACCCAAAACCAAACCCTAACCCTAACCCTAACCCTAACCCTAACACAAACCCTAACCCTAAAACTAACCCTACCCTAAACCCTAACCGTAACATTAAACCTAACCCTATCCCTATCGCTTAGCCCTAACCCTAACCCTATCCCTAACCCTAAGCCAAACCCTAACCCTAACTCTAACCGTAACCCTAAACCTACCGCTAACCCAAGCCCAAACACTAACCCTAAACCTAACCCTAACCCTAACTCAAACCATAACCCTAACCATAACCCTAACCGTAAGCCTTAAAAAAACCCTAACCCTAACCCTAAACCTAACCATACCCTAAACCCTAACCGTAACACTAACCCTAACCCTAATCCAACCCCTAACCCTAACCCTAACGCTAATCCCTAACCCTAACCCCAAACTTAACCCTAACCCAAACCTAAACACAAACCCTAACCCTAACCTTAAACCTAACCCAAACCCTAACCCGATCCCTTACTCTAACCCAAACCCAAACCCTAACCCTAACCCTAACCCTAACACTAACCCTAACACTAACCCTAACTCTAAACCTAAACCTAACCCAAACACAAACCCTAACCCTAAGCCTAACCCAAACCTTAAACCTAACCTAAACCCAAGCCCTAACCCTAACCCTAACCCACACACAAGCCCTAAAACTAACCCTAACCCTAACCCTAAGCCAAACCTAAACCCTAACCCAAACACTAACCCTAACCCTAACCCTAAAACAAACCTAAACCGTAACCCTAACCGTAACCGTAACCTTAACCCTAACCCTAACCTAAGCTCTATCCCTAAACCTAACATTAACCCTTCCCCAAACCAATCACTAACCCTAACCCTAACACTAAACCAAATCTAAACCCTAACCCTAACCCTAACCCTAACCCTAACCCTAACCCTAACCCTAACCCTAATCCTAAACCTAATCCTAACCCTAAACCTAACCCTAACCCCAAACCTAACCCTAACCCTAATACTAAACCAAATCTAAACCCTAACCCTAACCCTAACCCCAAACCTAACCCTAAACCTAACCCTAAACCAAACCCCAACACTAAACCTAACTCTAACCCAAACCTAAACCTTAACCCTAATCTTAATCCTAACCCTAACCTTAACCCTAAAACACCCCTAACCCTAAATCTAATCCTAACCCTTCCCCTAACCCTAACAGTAACCCTAAACCAAACCAATCCGTAACCCTAACATTAAACCTAACCCTAACCCTAACCCAAACCCTAACACTAACACTTACCCTAACCCTAACCCTAAGCCTAATCCTAAACCAAACCCACACCCTAAACCTAACCATAACCCTAACCGAAAACCTAACCCTAACCCTAACCCAAACCCAAACTTCAACACTAACCCTAACCCTAACCCTAACCCTAACCCAAACCCTAATCCTAACACTAACACTAACGTTAACCCTAACCCTAACCCTAACCCTAAGTCAAACCAAAACCTACTCCTATCCCTAAACCTAACGCTAACCCAAGCCCAAACACTAATCCTAATCCTAACCCTAACCCTAAAACCTAACCCTAAACCTAAACTTAACCCAAACCTGAACCCTAACCCAAACCCAAACCCTAAACCTAACACAAACCCTAACGATAACACCAACCCTAACCCTAACCCAAACCCTAACCCTAACCCTAACCCCTAAACCTAACCCTAACCTTAACCCTAACCTGAAACCTAACCCAAACCCTAACCCGATCCCTTGCTCTAACCCAAACCCAAACCCTAACTCTAACCCTAAACCTAAACCTAACCCAAACACAAACCCTAAACCTAAGCCTAACCCAAACCTTAAACCTAACCTAAACCCAAGCCCTAACCCTTACCCTAACCATAACCCAAGCCCTAAAACTAACCCTAACCCTAACCCTTACCCAAACCTAAATGCTAACCCAAACCCTGACCCTAACCCTAACCCTAAACCAAACCTAAACATTAACCCTAACCCTAACCCTAACCCTAACCCTAACCCAAACCTAAATGCTAACCCAAACCCTGACCCTAACCCTAACCCTAAACCAAACCTAAACATTAACCCTAACCCTAACCCTAACCCTAACCCTAACCTAAACTCTATCCCTAACCCTAACACTAACCCTACCCCAAACCAATCCCTAACCATAACCCTAACCCTAACCCTAACCCTAAACCAAACCTAAACCCTAACCCTAACACCAACCCTAACCCTAAACCTAACCCTAAACCAAACCCGATCTCTAAACCTAACTCTAAACCAAACCTCAACCTTAACCCTCACCTTAATCCTAACCCTAACCCTAACCCTAAACCACCCCTAACCCTAACCCTAACCCTAACCCTTCCCCCAACCCTAACACTAACCCTAATCCTAACATTAACACTAACGCTAACCATAACCCTAACCCTAACCCTAACCCTAACCAAAACCCTAAGCACCCTAACCCTAACCCTAACCATAACCCAAACCCTAATCCGAACACTAACACTAACGCTAACCCTAACCCTTACCCTAACCCTAAGTCAAACCAAAACCTACTCCTGTCCCTAAATCTAACCCAAACCTAAGCCCAAACACTAAACTTAACCCTAACCCTAACACTAAAACCTAACCCTAAGCCTAACCTTAAGCCTAACCCAAACCCTATCCCTAACCCTAACCCTAACCCGAACCCTAACACTAAGCCTAATCCAAAATCTAAACCTAACCTAAACTCAAGCCCTAACTCTAACCCTAAGACTAACCCAAGCCCTAAAACTAACCCTAACCCTAACCCTAAGCCAAACCCTAAACCTAACCCTATCCCTAAACCTAACCCTAACCCAATCCCAAACACGAACCCTAAAACTAGAAGTAACCCTAACCCAAACCCTAATCGCAACCATAAACCTAACCCTAACACAAACCCTAACCCTAACGCTATCCTAACACTAACCCTAACGCAAACCCTAACTGTAACTCTAACTGTAACCCGAACCCTAACACTAACCCTAACCCTAACCCCTAACCCTAACCCTAACCCAAATCAAACCCTAACGCGAACCCTAACCCTAACCCTAACCCAAAACCTAAACCTAAACCTAACCCTAATCCTAAACCTAACCTTAACCCTAACCCTAACCCTAACCCCAACCCTAACCCTAAACCAAACCTAAACATTAACCCTAACCCTAACCCTAACCCTAACCCTAACCTAAACTGTATCCCTAACCCTAACACTAACCCTACCGCAAACCAATCCCTAACCCTAACCCTAAACCTAAATGAAACCTAAATCCTAACCCTAAACCTAACCCTAAACCTAAACCTAACCCTAATCCTAACCCTAACCCTAACCCCAACCCTAACCCTAAACCTAACCGTAAACCAAACCCAAACTCTAAACCTAACTCTAACCCAAACCTAAAACTTAACCCTAACTTTAATCCTAACCCTAACCCTAACCCTAAACCACCCCTTAACATAACCCTAACCCTAACCAAAACCCTAACCCTAACACTAACCCTAAACCAAACCAAACCGTAACCCTAACCCTAAACCTAACCCTAACCCTAACCCAAACCCTAAACCTAACACAATGCCTAACGATAACACCAACCCTAAACCTAAACCAAACCCTAACCCTAACCCTAGCCCTAACCCCTAACCCTAACCATAACCTTACCCTAACCTTAAACCTAACCCAAACCCTAACCCGATCCCTTGCTCTAACCCAAACGCAAACCCTAACCATAACCCTAAACCTAAACCTAACCCAAACACAAACCCTAACCCTAACCCTAACCCAAACCTTAAACCTAACCTAAACCCAAGCCCTAACCCTTACCCTAACCATAACCCAAGCCCTAAAACTAACCCTAACCCTAACCCTAACCCAAACCTGCATGCTAACCCAAACCCTAACCCTAACCCTAACCCTAAACCAAACCTAAACATTAACCCTAACCCTAAAACTAACCCTAACCCTAACCTAAACTCTATCCCTTACCCTAACACTAACCCTACCCCAAACCAATCCCTAACCCTAACCCTAACCCTAACCCTAACCCTAACACTAAACCAAACCTAAACCCTAAAACTAACCATAACCCTAACCCTAATCCTAATTCTAACCCTAAACATAACCATAACCCTAACCCAAACCCTAACCCTAACCCTAACCCTAACCCTGACTCTAAACCAAATCCTAACCCTAAACCTAACCCTAACCCTAACCCCAACCCTAACCCTAATCCTAAACCTAATCCTAACCCTAAACCTAACCCTAACCTCAAACTTACCCTAAACCTAACCCTAAACCAAACCCCAACTCTAAACCTAACTCTAACCCAAACCTAAACTTTAAGCCTAATCTTAATCCTAACCCTAACCTTAACCCTAAAACACCCCTAACCCTAACCCTAACCCTAAATCTTCCCCTAACCCTAACAGTAACCCTAAACCAAACCAAACCGTAACCCTAACACTAAACCTAACCCTAACCCTAACGCTAACCCTAACCCTAAGCCCTAACCCTAACCGTAACGTTAACCCTAACCCAAACCCTAACCCAAAACCTAACCCTAACACTAACCCTAACCCAAGCCCAAACACTAACCCCAACCCTCACCCTAACCCTATCCCTAACCCTAACCCTAACCCAAACCCTAACCCTAACCCTATCCCTATCGCCTAGCCCTAACCGTAACCCTAACCCTAAGCCAAACCCTAACCCTAACTCTAACCCTAACCCTAAACCTAACCCTAACCCAAGCCCAAACACTAACCCCAAACCTAATCCTTACCCTATCCATAATTTTAACCCTAACACAAACTAAACCCTAACCCAAACCCTAACCATAACCCTAAATATAACCCTAAACCTAACCCAAACCCTAATCCTAACATGAACCCTAACCCTAACACAAACCCTAACCCTAACCCTTACACTAACCCTAACCCTGTCCCAAAACCTAACCCTAACCCAAAACCTAACCCTAACCCTAACCCTAAAACACCCCTTAACATAACCTTAAACCTAACCCTTCCCCTAACCCTAACACTAACCCTAAATCAAACCAAACCGTAACCCTAACCCTAAACTTAACCCTAACCCTAACCCAAACCCTAAACCTAACACAAACCCTAACGATAACACCAACCCTAACCCTAACCCAAACCCTAACCCTAACCCTAACCCCTAAACCTAACCCTAACCTTAACCCTAACCCTAACCCAAACCCTAACCCTAACCCTAACCCTAACCCTAACCCCTAAACCTAACCCTAACCTTAACCCTAACCTTAAACCTAACCCAAACCCTAACCCAATCCCTTACTCTAACGCAAACCCAAACCCAAACCCTAACCCTAACCCTAACCCTAACACTAACCCTAACACTAACCCTAACCATAAACCTAAACCTAACCCAAACACAAACCCTAACCCTCACCCCAACCCAAACCTTAAACCTCACCTAAACCCAAGCCCTAATCCTAACCCTAACCCTAAGACAAACCCTAACCCTAACTCTAACCCTAACCCTAAAACTTACCCTAACCCAAGCCCAAACACTAACCCTAAACCTAACGCTAACCCTAACCCAAACCCTAACCCTAACCCTAACACAAACCCTAACCCTAAAAGTAACCCTAAACCTAAGCCTACCCCAAATCCTAACCGTAATACTAACCCTAACCCTAACACTAAACCTAACCCAAACCCTAACGCTAACCATAACCCTAAGCCCTAACCCTAACCCTAACCTTAACCCTAACCCAAACCCTAACCCAAACCCTAACCCTAACACTAAACCTAACCCAAACCCTAACCCTAAGCCTTACTCTAACCCAAACCCAATCCCTAACCCTAACCTTAACCCTAACCCTAACCCTAAACCTAAACTTAACCCAAACCCAAACCCTAACCCTAAGCCTAACCCAAACCCTAAACCTGACCTAAACCCAAGCCCTAACCCTAACCCTAACCCTAACCATAACCCAAGCCCTAAAACTAACACTAACCCTAACCCTAAACCTAACCCTAACCCTTACCCTAACCCTAACACTAAACCTAAACCAAACCAAACAATAGCCCTAAGCCTAAACCTAACCCTAACCCTAATCCAAACCCTAACCCTAACACCCTAACCCTAACCCCAACCCTAAACCTAACCCTAACCCTAACCCTAACTCAAACCCAAACCCAAACACTATACCTAACCCAAACCCTAACCCTAACCCTAACACTAACCCTGACCGTAACTCAAATCCTAAACCTAACCCTACCCCTAACACTAACCTTAAACCAAACCCTAAACCTAACCCTAACCATAACCCAAAACCAAACCCTAACCCTAACCCTAACACAAACCCTAACCCTAAACCTAACCCTACCCTAAACCCTAACCGTAACACTAAACCTAACCCTATCCCTATCGCTTAGCCCTAACCCTAACCCTATCCCTAACCCAAAGCCAAACCCTAACCCTAACTCTAACCGTAACCCTAAACCTACCCCTAACCCAAGCCCAAACACTAACCCTAAACCTAACCCTAACCCTAACTCAAACCATAACCCTAACCATAACCTTAACCGTAACCCTTAAAAAAACCCTAACCCTAACCCTAAACCTAACCCTACCCTAAACCCTAACCGTAACACTAACCCTAACCCTAACCCAACCCCTAACCCTAACCCTAA
>CM069537.1:327500-332500 GCA_035773235.1 Eospalax fontanierii
TAACCCTAACCCAAGCCCAAACACTAACCCCAAACTTAACCCTTACCCTATCCATAATTTTAACCCTAACACAAACTAAACCCTAACCCAAACCCTAACCCTAACCCTAACTATAACCCTAAACCTAACCCAAAGCCTAGTCCTACCACGAACCCTAACCCTAACACAACCCCTAACCCTAACCCTTACACTAACCCTAACCCTGTCCCAAAACCTAACCCTAACCCAAAGCCAAACCGTAACCCTAACCCTAACCGAAACCCAAACCCTAATCCTAACACTAAAACTAACCCTAAGCCTAATCCTAACACTAACCGTAACACAAGCCCAAACCCTAACCCGAACCCTAACCCTAACCCTATCCCTATCGCCTAGCCATAACCCCAACCCTAACCCTAACCCGAACCCTAACCCTAACCCTAACCCTAAATCACCCCTTAACATAACCCTAACCCTAACCCTTCCCCTAACCCTAACACTAACCCTAAACCAAACGAAACCGTAACCCTAACCCTAAACCTAAACCTAACCCTAACCCAAACCCTTTAGCTAAACCTAACACAAACCCTAACGATAACCCTAACCCTAACCCTAACCCAAACCCTAACCCTAACCCTAACCCTAACCCTAACCCCTAAACCTAACCCTAACCTTAACCCTAACCTGAAATCTAACCCAAAACCTAACCCGATCCCTTGCTCTAACCCAAACCCAAACCCTAACTCTAACCCTAAACCTAAACCTAACCCAAACACAAACCCTAAACCTAAGCCTAACCCAAACCTTAAACCTAACCTAAACCCAAGCCCTAACCCTTACCGTAACCATAACCCAAGCCCTAAAACTAACCCTAACCCTAACCCTAACCCAAACCTAAATGCTAACCCAAACCCTGACCCTAACCCTAACCCTAAACCAAACCTAAACATTAACCCTAACCCTAACCCTAAACCTAACCTAAACTCTATCCCTAACCCTAACACTAACCCTACCCCAAACCAATCCCTAACCCTAACCCTAACCCGAACCCTAAACCTAAACCAAACCTATACCCTTACCCTAACACCAACCCTAACCCTAAACCTAACCCTAAACCAAACCCGATCTCTAAACCTAACTCTAAACCAAACCTCAACCTTAACCCTCACCTTAATCCTAACCCTAACCCTAACCCTAAAGCACCCCTAACCCTAACCCTAACCCTAACCCTAACACTAACCCTAATCCTAACATTAACACTAACGCTAACCATAACCCTAACCCTAACCCTAACCCTAACCAAAACCCTAAGCACCCTAACCCTAACCCTAACCATAACCCAAACCCTAATCCGAACACTAACACTAACGCTAACCCTAACCCTTACCCTAACCCTAAGCCAAACCAAAACCTACTACTGTCCCTAAATCTAACCCAAACCTAAGCCCAAACACTAAACTTAACCCTAACCCTAACACTAAAACCTAACCCTAACCCTAACCTTAACCCTAACCCAAACCCTAACCCAAACCCTATCCCTAACACTAACCCTAACCCGAACCCTAACACTAAGCCTAACCCAAACTCTAAACCTAACCTAAACTCAAGCCCTAACTCTAACCCTAAGCCTAACCCAAGCCCTAAAACTAACCCTAACCCTAACCCTAAGCCAAACCCTAACCCTAACCCTATCCCTAAACCTAACCCTAACCCAATCCCAAACACGAACCCTAAACCTAGAAGTAAAACTAACCCAAACCCTAATCCTAACCATAAACCTAACCCTAACACAAACCCTAACCCTAACCCTATCCTAACACTAACCCTAACGCAAACCCTAACCGTAACTCTAACTGTAACCCGAACCCTAACACTAACCCTAACCCTAACGCCTAACCCTAACCCTAACCCAAATCAAACCCTAACGCGAACCCTAACCCTAACCCTAACCTAAAACCTAAACCTAAACCTAACCCTAATCCTAAACCTAACCCTAACCCTAACCCTAACCCTAACCCCAACCCTAACCCTAAACCAAACCTAAACATTAACCCTAACCCTAACCCTAACCCTAACCCTAACCTAAACTGTATCCCTAACCCTAACACTAACCCTACAGCAAACCAGTCCCTAACCCTAACCCTAACCCTAAATGAAACCTAAATCCTAGCCCTAAACCTAACCCTAATCCTAAACCTAACCCTAATCCTAACCCTAACCCTAACCCTAACCCTAAACCTAACCCTAAACCAAACCCAAACTCTAAACCTAACTCTAACCCAAACCTAAAACTTAACCCTAACTTTAATCCTAACCCTAACCCTAACCCTAAACAACCCCTTAACATAACCCTAAACCTAACCAAAACCCTAACCCTAACACTAACCCTAAACCAAACCAAACCGTAACCCTAACCCTAAACCTAACCCTAACCCTAAACCAAACCCTAAACCTAACACAAACCCTAACGATAACACCAACCCTAAACCTAAACCAAACCCTAACCCTAACCCTAGCCCTAACCCCTAACCCTAACCCTAACCTTAGCCCTAACCTTAAACCTAACCCAAACCCTAACCCGATCCCTTGCTCTAAACCAAACGCAAACCCTAACCATAACCCTAAAGCTAAACCTAACCCAAACACAAACCCTAACCCTAAGCCTAACCCAAACCTTGAACCTAACCTAAACCCAAGTCCTAAACCTTACCCTAACCATAACCCAAGACCTAAAACTAACCCTAACCCCAACCCTAACCCAAACCTGCACGCTAACCCAAACCCTAACCCTAACCCTAACCCTAAACCAAACCTAAACATTAACGCTAACCCTAAAACTAACCCTAACCCTAACCTAAACTCTATCCCTTACCCTAACACTAACCCTACCCCAAACCAATCCCTAACCCTAACCCTAACCCTAACACTAAACCAAACCTAAACCCTAAAACTAACCCTAACCCTAACCCTAATCCTAATTCTAACCCTAAACATAACCATAACCCTAACCCAAACCCTAACCCTAACCCTAACCCTAACCCTGACTCTAAACCAAATCCTAACCCTAAACCTAACCCTAACCCTAACCCTAACCCTAATCCTAAACCTAATCCTAACCCTAAACCTAACCCTAACCTCAAACTTACCCTAAACCTAACCCTAAACCAAACCCCAACTCTAAACCTAACTCTAACCCAAACCTAAACCTTAACCCTAATCTTAATCCTAACCCTAACCTTAACCCTAAAACACCCCTAACCCTAACCCTAACCCTAAATCTTCCCCTAACCCTAACAGTAACCCTAAACCAAACCAAACCGTAACCCTAACACTAAACCTAACCCTAACCCTAACCCAAACCCTAACCCTAACACTTACCCTAACCCTAACCCTAAGCCTAATCCTAAACCAAACCCACACCCTAAACCTAACCATAACCCTAGCCGAAAACCTAACCCTAACCCTAACCCAAACCCAAACGTCAACACTAACCCTAACCCTAACCCTAACCCTAACCCAAACCCTAATCCTAACACTAACACTAACGCTATCCCTAACACTAACCCTAACCCTAAGTCAAACCAAAACCTACTCCTATCCCTAAACCTAACGCTAACCCAAGCCTAAACTCTAATCCTAATCCTAACCATAACCCTAAAACCTAACTCTAAAACTAAACTTAACCCAAACCTGAACCCTAAACCAAACCCAAACCCTAAACCTAACCCTAACAATAAACCTAACCCAAACCCTAACGCTAACCCTAACCCTAAGCCCTAACCCTAACCGTAACCTTAACCCTAACCCAAACCCTAACCCAAAACCTAACCCTAACACTAACCCTAACCCAAGCCCAAACACTAACCCCAACCCTCACCCTAACCCTATCCCTAACCCTAACACTAAAATAAAGCTAAACCCTAACCCTAACCCTATCACTAACCCTAACCCTAACCCTAACCCTAATCCTAAACCTAATCCTAACCCTAAACCTAACCCTGACCCCAAACCTAACCCTAAACCTAACCCTAAACCAAACCCCAACTCTAAACCTAACTCTAACCCAAACCTAAACCTTAACCCTAATCTTAATCCTAACCCTAACCTTAACCCTAAAACACCCCTAAGCCTAAACCTAATCCTAACCCTAATCCTAACACGAACACTAACGTTAACCCTAACCCTAACCCTAACCCTAAGTCAAACCAAAACCTACTCCTATCCCTAAACCTAACGCTAACCCAAGCCCAAACACTAATCCTAATCCGAACCCTAACCCTACAACCTAACCCTAAACCTAAACTTAACCCAAACCTGAACCCTAACCCAAACCCAAACCCTAAACCTAAACCTAACACTAAACCTAACCCAAACCCTAAAGCTAACCCTAACCCTAAGCCCTAACCCTAACCCTAACCCTATCCCTAACCCTAACCCTGTCCCAAAACCTAACCCTAACCCAAAGCCTAACCCTAACCCTAACCCTAACCGAAACCCAAACCCTAATCCTAACACTAAAACTAACCCTAATCCTAATCCTAACACTAACCGTAACCCAAGCAAAAACCCTAACCCGAACACTAACCCTAACCCTATCCCTATCGCCTACCCTAACCCCAACCCTAACCCTAACCCTAACCCTAACCCTAAACCACCCCTTAACATAACCTTAACCCTAACCCTTCCCCTAACCCTAACACTAACCCTAAACCAAACCAAACCGTAACCCTAACCCTAAACCTAACCCTAACCCTAACCCAAAACCCTAAACCTAACACAAACCCTAACGATAACACCAACCCTAACCCTAACCAAAACCCTAACCCTAAGCCTAACCCTAACCTAAAACGTAAACCTAACCCTATCCGTAACCCTAACCCAAACCCAACCCCTAACCCTAACCCTAACCCTAACCCTAACCCCTAAACCTAACCCTAACCTTAACCCTAACCTTAAACCTAACCAAAACCCTAACCCAATCCCTTACTCTAACGCAAACCCAAACCCAAACCCTAACCCTA
>CM069537.1:367500-370000 GCA_035773235.1 Eospalax fontanierii
ACCATGATTCTCTTCATGAATAGGGGAAAAGAGCCGTT
Organism: Eospalax fontanierii; assembly: GCA_035773235.1. Lineage (NCBI taxonomy): Eukaryota > Metazoa > Chordata > Mammalia > Rodentia > Spalacidae > Eospalax > Eospalax fontanierii. The sequence goes on from CM069537.1 coordinate 367,539, forward strand.
AGAGGTCTGAACTTTGGACCTCAGTCACCATGGTCCCAAGACAACTGCCTTTCTAACTAGAGCTAAGCATTTTAAGTTTTCGTGAACAGGAGAGTCATATACCATGCTGTATAGAACATTTAACTGGGTGCCTTTAAAAGTAAAAAATAGATTTCTATTATATACCATGTGCTTGTTCATGATCATGGCTCGTGCCCTTTCTAGGAGAGAGGAAACCATGTGATCTGCTCTCCATATCTTATGTGTGTAATTTCATCAATATGGTGACAGTCACATGGCCTGACTGCCACCTTGGACAAAAATTTTCAAAATGGCGTTGACCTGCTTGTCCTTGCCATCATCTTAATCCAGCCACATGGCATAATCCAAAATGGCCACACCCAGAAATTTACTGGTTCTCAAATTAAAAAAGAGACAATATCAGCATTTTAATATCATTTTGGTCTGTTTCTAATGAAAAGTATTTTAAATTTTAACTTTTAGTATGGTATTTACTGGTTTTTAAATGACTATTTTTACATTGTCTTATGCATTTACTGCTTTTTACAAGGAACTATTTTAAATTCTGGTATTTGTTTATATAACATCTTTATCTGTTTTTAAAGGAAATTATTTTGGATTGCAACATCTTTATATGGTATATTTGCTGATTTCTAAATGTAACTATTTAAAATCTTAGATTGTTTTGCATAATAAATTTGTCAGTTTCTAAATGGGAACTTAAAAAGGTTTTTCTAGCCATAGACCTCCAAGACTAGCTAGGTACAAAGTAAGCTGACATTTGTGATGGCTAAACCTATAAAGCTCATGTAAATTTGCAGTATTCCAGTACCAAACTTTACATGAGACAAGCTGCTACCAGGAAACAGCTACAGCAATTGGGAGGTAAAGAGGAATAGCCTACTTGGATGGGAGATATGAGATTCGGCCTTCACTGGTTTTAATTCCTGCTTTTTGCATTATGATTCAAAGCCTGTTTTTCTGAAATAGAGTTCTTCCCTCTCTGTAATTAATTGAATCCTGTTCTAGATAAAGGACCTGGCAGAAAAAAGACTCTCCTGCCTAGATAAATGTATACAAGTTATAAAAAGGACAGATGTTTTCATTTATACTAGTAATGATTAAACTTAACAGCTCTCCTATGCAATGACTTTGTCTAGTTTCAGGCTGGCCCCCTGACTGTAAAAAGAAAAACAATACAGCCTCTGAGTAAAGTCACTGTACTACTAAAATTAACTAAGAGATAAACTAATTTCAACAAGGTTATAATTATTCATCTTATGATTTAAAATGTCTATAACAAAAGTAACTCATAAAATTCTCTATTTTCTTACAACAATAAAGGTCACTAACACAGACTAATGCAAATGTATGAACAAACAGCACCCTCTGTCAAAAATTCCTCAGTTAGTGATTTATACTGGAAATTCTAAACTCAAGTTGATAATGTATTACTATGTACCAATTGCTTCTCTCTATCTAGTATCTACATTCTCAAGACCTAAAGCAAGGTTTTGGTAGACCAACTCACTAAAATAGGTAAAGTAAAAAGGATTTTAATGGTTTTTCTGTTTTCTATAAGGTTTTACTAGAAACTTATAAAGTACAATGTACACTATCTTATGTGTGTAATTTACATCCCATGTTCTTTATTAAGATGATGCTGCACAGCACTCCTGAGTCAAGTAACTGCCATGCTTGTGACTTCAGCTGTGCCTACTTACAGAAGTGCATCACAGTTGGGTTTGCTAATGGTTGTATTCTTCAACCGAAGGAGGAGTAAGCTGGACCCCCACCTGAGTATCCAGCTACTCTTCCCAGCCAACTGTATGTAATTTTGCCCTAATCACAATGGTCTCCTGCATTTGGGGAGGAAATTTGGGAAAGGCTAAAAGAAAGGACTTGATCTATAAGGTTATATATTAAAAAAAAAATCAACATCCATGCTACTACGGTGCATCTTCTCTCAGGTTACCTATATACCTGTTAGTAACACCTCACCCATCTGTATGTGTAAAGTCATTCATTCCACAGGGTGAACTTTAATATGATCAAACATTGGTTTGATACTAGAACCCTAAAAAGGGAATAAACATTACTTAATGCACCCAGGAAGAAAATTTTCTTAATGTTATTATGTCTCATGATCTTAAAAATAAAATAAAATAAAAAGGTGAAAAATATGTATATTTTATTAAAAGGGTTTTTTGTATAAGATGTCTATACAAGTGATTAAAGATCTAAATTTATATGTTATAATATAAAAAACATTAGATAAATAATGTATACATAGTCTTATAGTTTCTAAAGTAATAGTTCAGTCAAATACTTTAAGGATTCAAAAATGTTTGGCTTTTGTCCAAGCTTTAGTTACATGACATATAGTAATTAATAGTTCAGTATTGGTGGAACTAACCTTCTTGGGTGTCTAACCACCATATTTAATGGCCTCTAATCTGGTC
>CM069537.1:382500-422500 GCA_035773235.1 Eospalax fontanierii
TACCGCAAACCAATCCCTAACCCTAACCCTAACCCTAAATGAAACCTAAATCCTAACCCTAACCCTAACCCTAATCCTAAACCTAACCCTAATCCTAACCCTAACCCTAACCCCAACCCTAACCCTAAATCTAACCCTAAACCAAACCCTAACTCTAAACCTAACTCTAACCCAAACCTAAAACTTAACCCTAACTTTAATCCTAACCCTAACCCTAACCCTAAACCACCCCTTAACATAACCCTAACCCTAACCAAAACCCTAACCCTAACACTAACCCTAAACCAAACCAAACCGTAACCCTAACCCTAAACCTAACCGTAAACCTAAACCAAACCCTAACCCTAACACAAACCCTAACGATAACACCAACCCTAAACCTAAACCAAACCCTAACCCTAACCCTAGCCCTATACCCTAACCCTAACCCTAACCTTATCCCTAACCTAAACCTAACCCAAACCCTAACCGGATCCCTTGCTCTAACCCAAACGCAAACCCTAACCATAACCCTAAACCTAAACCTAACCCAAACACAAACCCTAACCCTAAGCCTAACCCAAACCTTAAACCTAACCTAAACCCAAGCCCTAACCCTTACCCTAACCATAACCCAAGCCCTAAAACTAACCCTAACCCTAACGCTAACCCAAACCTGCACGCTAACCCAAACCCTAACCCTAACCCTAACCCTAAACCAAACCTAAACATTAACCCTAACCCTAAAACTAACCCTAACACTAACCTAAACTCTATCCCTTACCCTAACACTAACCCTACCCCAAACCAATTCCTAACCCTAACTCTAACCCTAACCCTAACACTAAACCAAACCTAAACCCTAAAACTAACCCTAACCCTAACCCTAATCCTAATTCTAACCCTAAACATAATCATAACCCTAACCCAAACCCTAACCCTAACCCTAACCGTGACTCTAAACCAAATCCTAACCTTAAACCTAACCCTAACCCTAACCCTAACCCTAACCCTAATCCTAAACCTAATCCTAACCCTAAACCTAACCCTAACCTCAAACTTACCCTAAACCTAACCCTAAACCAAACCCCAACTCTAAACCTAACTCTAACCCAAACCTAAACCTTAACCCTAATCTTAATCCTAACCCTAACCTTAACCCTAAAACACCCCTAACCCTAACCCTTACCCTAAATCTTCCCCTAACCCTAACAGTAACCCTAAACCAAACCAAACCATAACCCTAACACTAAACCTAACCCTAACCCTAACCCAAACCCTAACCCTAACCCTAACCCAAACCCAAACTTCAACACTAACCCTAACACTAACCCTAACCCTAACCCAAACCCTAATCCTAACACTAACACTAACGCTATCCCTAACACTAACACTTACCCTAAGTCAAACCAAAACCTACTCCTATTCCTAAACCTAACGCTAACCCAAGCCCAAACACTAATCCTAATCCTTACCATAACCCTAAAACCTAACCCTAAAACTAAACTTAACCCAAACCTGAACCCTAACCCAAACCCAAACCCTAAACCTAACCCTAACACTAAACCTAACCCAAACCCTAACGCTAACCCTAACCCTAAGCCCTAACCCTAACTCTAACCTTAACCCTAACCCAAACCCTAACCCAAAACCTAACCCTAACACTAACCCTAACCCAAGCCCAAACACTAACCCCAACCCTCACCCTAACCCTATCCCTAACCCTAAACCTAACCCAAACCCTAACCCTAACCCTATCCCTATCGCCTAGCCCTAACCCTAACACTAACCCTAAGCCAAACCCTAACCCTAACTCTAACCCTAACCCTAAACCTAACCCTAACCCAAGCCCAAACACTAACCCCAAACCTAACCCTTACCCTATCCATAATTTTAACCCTAACACAAACTAAACCCTGACCCAAACCCTAACCCTAACCCTAACTATAACCCTAAACCTAACCCAAACCCTAATCCTAACACGAAACCTAACCCTAACACAAACCCTAACCCTAACCCTGTCCCAAAACCTAACCCTAACCCAAAGCCTAACCCTAAACCTAACCCTAACCAAAACCCAAACCCTAATCCTAACACTAAAACTAACCCTAATACTAATCCTAACACTAACCGTAACCCAAGCCCAAACCCTAACCCGAACACTAACCCTAACCCTATCCCTATCGCCTAGCCCTAACCCCAACCCTAACCCTAACCCTAACCCTAACCCTAACCCTAAACCACCCCTTAACATAACCCTAACCCTAACCCTTCCCCTAACCCTAACACTAACCCTAAACCAAACCAAACCGTAACCCTAACCCTAAACGTAACCCTAACCGTAACCCAAACCCTAAACCTAACACAAACCCTAACGATAACACCAACCCTAACCCTAACCCGAACCCTAACACTAACCCTAACCCCTAAACCTAACCCTAACCTTAACCCTAACCCTAACCCAAACCCTAACCCTAACCCTAACCCTAACCCTAACCCTAACCCCTAAACCTAACCCTAACTTTAACCCTAACCTTAAACCTAACCCAAACCCTAACCCAATCCCTTACTCTAACGCAAACCCAAACCCAAACCCTAACCCTAACCCTAACCCTAACACTAACCCTAACACTAACCCTAACCCTAAACCTAAACCTAACCCAAACACAACCCCTAACTCTAACCCTAACCCAAACCTTAAACCTCACCTAAACCCAAGCCCTAATCCTAACCCTAATAATAAGACAAACCCTAACCCTAACTCTAACCCTAACCCTAAAAGTTACCCTAACCCAAGCCCAAACACTAACCCTAAACCTAACCCTAACCCTAACCCAAACCCTAACCCTAACCCTAACACAAACCCTAACCCTAAAAGTAACCCTAAACCTAAGCCTACCCCAAATCCTAACCGTAATAATAACCCTAACCCTAACACTAAACCTAAACCAAACCCTAACGCTAACCATAACCCTAAGCCCTAACCCTAACCCTAACCTTAACCCTAACCCAAACCCTAACCCAAACCCTAACCCTAACACTAAACCTAACCCAAACCCTAACCCTAAAACTTACTCTAACCCAAACCCAATCCCTAACCCTAACCTTAACCCTAACCCAAACCCTAAACCTAAACTTAACCCAAACCCAAACCCTAACCCTAAGCCTAACCCAAACCCTAAACCTAACCTAAACCCAAGCCCTAACCCTAACCCTAACCCTAACCATAACCCAAGCCCTAAAACTAACACTAACCCTAACCCTAAACCTAACCCTAACCCTTACCCTAACCCTAACACTAAACCTAAACCAAACCAAACCCTAACCATAAGCCTTAACCTAACCCTAACCCTAATCCAAACCCTAACCCTAACACCCTAACCCTAACCCCAACCCTAAACCTAACCCTAACCCTAACCCTAACTCAAACCCAAACCCAAACACTATACCTAACCCAAACCCTAACCCTAACCCTAACACTAACCATGACCGTAACCCAAATCCTAACCCTAACCCTACCCCTAACACTAACCCTAAACCAAACCCTAACCCTAACCCTCACCATAACCCAAAACCAAACCCTAACCCTAACCCTAACACAAACCCTAACCCTAAACCTAACCCTACCCTAAACCCTAACCGTAACACTAAACCTAACCCTATCCCTATCGCTTAGCCCTAACCCTAACCCTATCCCTAACCCTAAGCCAAACCCTAACCCAACTCTAACCCTAACCCTAAACCTACCCCTAACCCAAGCCCAAACACTAACCCTAAACCTAACCCTAACCCTAACTCAAACCATAACCCTAACCATAACGCTAACCGTAACCCTTAAAAAAACCCTAACCCTAACCCTAAACCTAACCCTACCCTAAACCCTAACCGTAACACTAACACTAACCCTAACCCAACCCCTAACCCTAACCCTAACGCTAACCCCTAACCCTAACCCCAAACTTAACCCTAACCGAAACCTAAACACAAACCCTAACCCTAACATTAAACCTAACCCAAACCCTAACCCGATCCCTTACTCTAACCCAAACCCAAACCCTAACCCTAACCCTAACCCTAACACTAACCCTAACACTAACCCTAACTCTAAACCTAAACCTAACCCAAACACAAACCCTAACCCTAAGCCTAATCCAAACCTTAAACCTCACCTAAACCCAAGCCCTAACCCTAACCCTAACCCACACCCAAGCCCTAAAACTAACCCTAACCCTAACTCTAACCAAACCTAAACCCTAACCCAAACACTAACCCTAACCCTAATCCTAACCCTAAAACAAACCTAAACCGTAACCCTAACCGTAACCGTAACCCTAAACCTAACCCTAACCTAAGCTCTATCCCTAACCCTAACATTAACCCTACCCAAACCAATCCCTAACCCTAACCCTAACCCTAACACTAAACCAAATCTAAACCCTAACCCTAACCCTAACCCTAACCCTAACCCTAACCCTAATCCTAAACCTAATCCTAACCCTAAAGCTAACCCTAACCCCAAACCTAACCCTAAACCTAACCCTAAACCAAACCCCAACTCTAAACCTAACTCTAACCCAAATCTAAACCTTAACCCTAATCTTAATCCTAACCCTAACCTTAACCCTAAAACACCCCTAACCCTAAACCTAATCCTAACCCTTCCCCTAACCCTAACAGTAACCCTAAACCAAACCAAACCGTAACCCTAACACTAAACCTAACCCTAACCCTAACCCAAACCCTAACCCTAACACTTACCCTAACCCTAACCCTAAGCCTAATCCTAAACCAAACCCACACCCTAAACCTAACCATAACCCTAACCGAAAACCTAACCCTAACCCTAACCCAAACCCAAACTTCAACACTAATCCTAACCCTAACCCTAACCCTAACCCAAACCCTAATCCTAACACTAACACTAACGTTAACCCTAACCCTAACCCTAACCCTAAGACAAACCAAAACCCACTCCTATCCCTAAACCTAACGCTAACCCAAGCCCAAACACTAATCCTAATCCTAACCCTAACCCTAAAACCTAACCCTAAACATAACCTAACCCAAACCTGAACCCTAACCCAAACCCAAACCCTAAACCTAACCCTAACACTAAACCTAATCCAAACCCTAAGGCTAACCCTAACCCTAAGCCCTAACCCTCACCCTCCCCCTATCCCTAACCCTAACCCTAACCCTAACCCTCACCCTAACCCTATCCCTATCGCCTAGCCCTAACCCTAACCCTAACCCTAAGCCAACCCCTAACCCTATCTCTAACCCTAACCCTAAACCTAACCCTAACCCAAGCCCAAACACTAACCCCAAACCTAATCCTTACCCTATCCATAATTTTAACCCTAACACAAACTAAACCCCAACCCAAACCCTAACCCTAACCCTAACTATAACCCTAAACCTAACCCAAACCCTTATCCTAACACGAAACCTAACCCTAACACAAACCCTAACCCTAACCCTTACACTAACCCTAACTCTGTCCCAAAACCTAACCCTAACCCAAAGCCTAACCCTAACCCTAACCCTAACCCTAACCGAAACCCAAACCCTAATCCTAACACTAAAACTAACCCTAATCCTAATCCTAACACTAACCGTAACCCAAGCCCAAACCCTAACCCGAACACTAACCCTAACCCTATCCCTATCGCCTAACCCTAACCCCAACCCTAACCCTAACCCTAACCCTAACCCTAAACCACCCCTTAACATAACCCTAACCCTAACCCTTCCCCTAACCCTAACACTAACCCTAAACCAAACCAAACCGTAACCCTAACCCTAAATCTAACCCTAACCCTAACCCTAACCCAAACCCTAAACCTAACACAAACCCTAACGATAACACCAACCCTAACCCTAACCCAAACCCTAACCCTAACCCAACCCTAACCCCTAAACCTAACCCTAACCTTAACCCTAACCCTAACCCAAACCCTAACCCTAACCCTAACCCTAACCCCTAAACCTAACCCTAACCATAACCCTAACCTTAAAACCTAACCCAAACCCTAACCCAATCCTTTCTCTAATGCAAACCCAAACCCAAACCCTAACCCTAACCCTAACCCTAACACTAACCCTAACCATAAACCTAAACCTAACCCAAACACAAACCCTAACCCTAACCCTAACCCCAAACCTTAAACCTCACCTAAAACCCAAGCCCTAAACCTAACCCTAACCCTAAGACAAACCCTAACCCTAACTCTAACCCTAACCCTAAAACTTACCCTAACCCAAGCCCAAACACTAACCCTAATCCTAAACCTAACCCTAACCCAAACCCTAACCCTAAACCTAACACAAACCCTAACCCTAAAACTAACCCTAAACCTAAGCCGACCCCAAATCCTAACGGTAATACTAACCCTAACCCTAACACTAAACCTAACCCAAACCCTAACGCTAACCATAACCCTAAGCCCTAACCCTAACCCTAACCTTAACCCTAACCCAAACCCTAACCCAAACCCTAACCCTAACACTAAACCTAACCCAAACCCCTAACCCTAAACCTTACTCTAACCCAAACCCAATCCCTAACCCTAACCTTAACCCTAACCCTAACCCTAAACCTAAACTTAACCCAAAACCCAAACCCTAACCCTAAGCCTAACCCAAACCCTAAACCTAACCTAAACCCAAGCCCTAACCCTAACCCTAACCCTAACCATAACCCAAGCCCTAAAACTAACACTAACCCTAACCCTAAACCTAACCCTAACCCTTACCCTAACCCTAACACTAAACCTAACCAAACCAAACCCTAACCCTAAGCCTAAACCTAACCCTAACCCTAATCCAAACCCTAACCCTAACACCCTAACCCTAACCCCAACCCTAAACCTAACCCTAACCCTAACCCTAACTCAAACCCAAACCCAAACACTATACCTAACCCAAACCCTAAACCTAACCCTAACACTAACCCTGACCGTAACCCAAATCCTAACCCTAACCCTACCCCTAACACTAACCCTAAACCAAACCCTAACCCTAACCCTAAACATAACCCAAAACCAAACCCTAACCCTAACCCTAACCCTAACACAAACCCTAACCCTAAAACCTAACCCTACCCTAAACCCTAACCGTAACATTAAACCTAACCCTATCCCTATCGCTTAGCCCTAACCCTAACCCTATCCCTAACCCTAAGCCAAACCCTAACCCTAACTCTAACCCTACCAATAAACCTAACCCTAACCCAAGCCAAAACACTAACCCTTAACCTAACCCTAACTCAAAACATAACCCTAACCATAACCCTAACTGTAACCCTTAAAAAAATCCTAACCCTAACACTAAACCTAACCCTAACCCTAACCCAAACCCTAACCCTAACACTTACCCTAACCCTAACCCTAAGCCTAATCCTAAACCAAACCCACACCCTAAACCTAACCATAACCCTAACCGAAAACCTAACCCTAACCCTAACCCAAACCCAAACTTCAACACTAAGCCTAACCCTAACCCTAACACTAACATAAACCCTAATCCTAACACTAACACTAACGTTAACCCTAACCCTAACCCTAACCCTAAGTCAAACCAAAACCTACTCCTATCCCTAAACCTAACGCTAACCCAAGCCCAAACACTAATCCTAATCCTAACCCTAACCCTAAAACCTAACCCTAAACCTAAACTTAACCCAAACCTGAACCCTAACCCAAACCCAAACCCTAAACCTAACCCTAACACTAAACCTAACCCAAACCCTAACGCTAACCTTAACCCTAAGCCCTAACCCTAACCCTAACCCTATCCCTAACCCTAACCCTAACCCTAACCCTCACCCTAACCCTATCCCTATCGCCTAGCCCTAACCCTAACCCTAACCCTAAGCCAAACCCTAACCCTAACTCTAACCCTAACCCTAAACCTAACCCTAACCCAAGCCCAAACACTAATCCCAAACCTAATCCTTACCCTATCCATAATTTTAACCCTAACACAAACTAAACCCTAACCCAAACACTAACCCTAACCCTAACTATAACCCTAAACCTAACCCAAACCCTAATCCTAACACGAACCCTAACCCTAACACAAACCCTAACCCTAACCCTTACACTAACCCTAACCGTGTCCCAAAACCTAACCCTAACCCAAAGCCTAACCCTAACCCTAACCCTAACCGAAACCCAAACCCTAATCCTAACACTAAAACTAACCCTAATCCTAATCCTAACACTAACCGTAACCCAAGCCCAAACCCTAACCCGAACACTAACCCTAACCCTATCCCTATCGCCTAGCCCTAACCCCAACCCTAACCCTTACCCTAACCCTAACCCTAAACCACCCCTTAACATAACCCTAACCCTAACCCTTCCCCTAACCCTAACACTAACCCTAAACCAAACCAAACCGTAACCCTAACCCTAAACCTAACCCTAACCCTAACCCAAACCCTAAACCTAACACAAACCCTAATGATAACACCAACCCTAACCCTAACCCAAACCCTAACCCTAACCCAACCCTAACCCCTAAACCTAACCCTAACCTTAACCCTAACCCTAACCCAAACCCTAACCCTAACCCTAACCCTAACCCCTAAACCTAACCCTAACCATAACCCTAACCTTAAACCTAACCCAAACCCTAACCCAATCCCTTACTCTAACGCAAACCCAAACCCAAACCCTAACCCTAACCCTAACCCTAACACTAACCCTTACACTAACCCTAACCATAAACCTAAAACTATCCCAAACACAAACCCTAACCCTAACCCTAAGCCAAACCGTAAACCTCACCTAAACCCAAGCCCTAATCCTAACCCTAACCCTAAGACAAACCCTAACCCTAACTCTAACACTAACCCTAAAACTTACCCTAACCCAAGCCCAAACACTAACCCTAAACCTAACCCTAACCCTAACCCAAACCCTAACCCTAACCCTAACACAAACCCTAACCCTAAAAGTAACCCTAAACCTAAGCCGACCCCAAATCCTAACCGTAATACTAACCCTAACCCTAACACTAAACCTAACCCAAACCCTAACGCTAACCATAACCCTAAGCCCTAACCCTAACCCTAACCTTAACCCTAACCCAAACCCTAACCCAAACCCTAACCCTAACACTAAACCTAACCCAAACCCTAACCCTAAACCTTACTCTAACCCAAACCCAATCCCTAACACTAACCTTAACCCTAACCCTAACCCTAAACCTAAACTTAACCCAAACCCAAACCCTAACGCTAAGCCTAACCCAAACCCTAAACCTAACCTAAACCCAAGCCCTAAACCCTAACCCTAACCCTAACCATAACCAAAGTCCTAAAACTAACACTAACCCTAAACCTAAACCTAACCCTAACCCTTACTCTAACCCTAACACTAAACCTAAACCAAACCAAACACTAACCCTAAGCCTAAACCTAACCCTAACCCTAATCCAATCCCTAACCCTAACACCCTAACCCTAACCCCAACCCTAAACCTAACCCTAACCCTAACCCTAACTCAAACCCAAACCCAAACACTATACCTAACCCAAACCCTAAACCTAACCCTAACACTAACCCTGACCGTAACCCAAATCCTAACCCTAACCCTACCCCTAACACTAACCCTAAACCAAACCCTAACCCTAACCCTAACCATAACCCAAAACCAAACCCTAACCCTAACCCTAATCCTAACCCTAACACAAACCCTAACCCTAAACCTAACCCTACCCTAAACCCTAACCGTAACACTAAACCTAACCCTATCCCTATCGCTTAGCCCTAACCCTAACCCTATCCCTAACCCTAAGCCAAACCCTAACCCTAACTCTAACCCTAACCCTAAACCTACCCCTAACCCAAACCCAAACACTAACCCTAAACCTAACCCTAACCCTAACTCAAACCATAACCCTAACTGTAACCCTTAAAAAAACCCTAACCCTAACCCTAAAGCTAACCCTACCCTAAACCCTAACCGTAACACTAACCCTAACCCTAACCCAACCCCTAACCCTAACCCTAACGCTAACCCCTAACCCTAACCCCAAACTTAACCCTAACCCAAACCTAAACACAAACCCTAACCCTAATCTTAAACCTAACCCAAACCCTAACCCGATACCTTACTCTAACCCAAACCCAAACCCTAACCCTAACCCTAACCCTAACACTAACCCTAACACTAACCCTAACTCTAAACCTAAACCTAACCCAAACACAGACCCTAAACCTAAGCCTAACCCAAACCTTAAACCTAACCTAAACCCAAGCCCTAACCCTAACCCTAACCCACACCCAAGCCCTAAAACTAACCCTAACCCTAACCCTAACCCAAACCTAAACCCTAACCCAAACACTAACCCTAACCCTAACCCTAAAACAAACCTAAACCGTAACCCTAACCGTAACCCTAACCCTAACCCTAACCCTAACCTAAGCTCTATCCCTAACCCTAACCTTAACCCTACCCCAAACCAATCCCTAACCCTAACCCTAACCCTAATACTAAACCAAATCTAAACCCTAACCCTATCCCTAACTCTAACCCTAACCCTAACCCTAACCCTAATCCTAAACCTAATCCTAACCCTAAACCTAACCCTAACCCCAAACCTAACCCTAAACCTAACCCTAAACCAAACCCCAACTCTAAACCTAACTCTAACCCAAACCTAAACCTTAACCCTAAACTTAATCCTAACCCTAACCTTAATCCTAAAACACCCCTAACCCTAAACCTAATCCTAACCCTTCCCCTAACCCTAACAGTAACCCTAAACCAAACCAAAACATAACCCTACCACTAAACCTAACCCTAACCCTAACCCAAACCCTAACCCTAACACTTACCCTAACCCTAACCCTAAGCCTAATCCTAAACCAAACCCACACCCTAAACTAACCATAACCCTACCCCAAAACCTAACCCTAACCCTAACCCAAACCCAAACTTCAACACTAACCCTAACCCTAACCCTAACCCTAATCCAAACCCTAATCCTAACACGAACCCTTACCCTAACACAAACCCTAACCCTAACCCTTACCCTAACCCTAACCCTATCCCAAAACCTAACACTAACCCAAAGCCTAACCCTAACCCTAACCCTAACCGAAACCCAAACCCTAATCCTAACACTAAAACTAACCCTAATCTTAATCCTAACACTAACCGTAACACAAGCCCAAACCCTTACCCGAACCCTAAACCTAACCCTATCCCTATCTCCTAGCCCTAACCCCATCCCTAACCCTAACCCTAACCCTAACCCTAACCCTAAACTACCCCTTAACATAACCCTAACCCTAACCCTTCCCCTAACCCTAACACTAACCCTAAACCAAACCAAACTGTAACCCTAACCCTAAACCTAACCCTAACCCTAACCCAAACCCTAAACCTAACACAAACCCTAACGATAACACCAACCCTAACCCTAACCCAAACCCTAACCCTAACCCTAACCCTAACCCTAACCCCTAAACCTAACCCTAAACTTAACCCTAACCTGAAACCTAACCCAAACCCTAACCCGATCCCTTGCTCTAACCCAAACCCAAACCCTAACTCTAAACCTAAACCTAAACCTAACCCAAACACAAACCCTAACCCTAAGCCTAACCCAAACCTTAAACCTAACCTAAACCCAAGCCCTAACCCTTACCCTAACCATAACCCAAGCCCTAAAACTAACCCTAACCCTAACCCTAACACAAACCTAAATGCTAACCCAAACCCTGACCCTAACCCTAACCCTAAACCAAACCTAAACATTAACCCTAACCCTAACCCTAACCCTAACCCTAACCTAAACTCTATCCCTAACCCTAACACTAACCCTGCCCCAAACCAATCCCTAACCCTAACCCTAACCCTAACCCTAACCCTAACCCTAAACCAAACCTAAACCCTAACCCTAACACCAACCCTAACCCCAAACCTAACCCTAAACCAAACCCGATCTCTAAACCTAACTCTAAACCAAACCTCAACCTTAAACCTCACCTTAATCCTAACCCTAACCTTAACCCTAAACCGCCCCTAACCCTAACCCTAACCCTAACCCTTCCCCTAACCCTAACACTAACCCTAATACTAACATTAACACTAACGCTAACCATAACCCTAACCCTAACCCTAACCCTAACCAAAACCCTAAGCACCCTAACCCTAACCCTAACCATAACCCAAACCCTAATCCGAACACTAACACTAACGCTAACCCTAACCCTACCCTAACCCTAAGCCAAACCAAAACCTACTCCTGTCCCTAAACCTAACCCAAACCTAAGCCCAAACACTAAACCTAACCCTAACCCTAACCCTAAAACCTAACCCTAACCCTAACCTTAACCCTAACCCAAACCCTAACCCAAACCCTATCCCTAACCCTAACCCTAACCCGAACCCTAACACTAAGCCTAACCCAAACTCTAAACCTAACCTAAACTCAAGCCCTAACTCTAACCCTAAGCCTAACCCAAGCCCTAAAACTAACCCTAAGCCTAACCCTAAACCAAACCCTAACCCTAACCCTATCCCTAAACCTAACCCTAACCCAATCCCAAACACGAACCCTAAACCTAGAAGTAACCCTAACCCAATGTGGGGATCTGGTTGCTGAGCAAGGCGAGCAGCTCCTGATACCCTAAAGGGATTGCAGGTGTCTGACCTGCTCTGCCTGTGTGATAACCTGGCCCCAGGAAGCTACTGTAGATATGAATCTTCCTTTCCCCCACCCCAGACCCGAACCAGGTTTTTGGGTTTCGTTTCCTCGTTCCTGAACTTCCACAACCTTCCGGCCTTTACCCCAACACTCCACCTTTCCCGCCTTCTGTAACGGTCAGAGAGGCTTCCCTATATAAGCCCCTGCATTGGCTCTAATAACCGAACTACCCACGGACGTAGTCTCCCGGGAGGGGACTCCTCCCGCTGCACTCTGAGCCACCTGAGGTCCCGTTCCATCGTCCTCCATTCTCTGGCATGGCTGGAGCACAACAGCCGTGCTGTAGATGGAAACGCACCCACAAATGGCGCCCAACGTGAGTAGATAGAGACCAGCAATGGCGATTGAACAAGGGACACTCCAGGACGCGCTGAAGAAGGTGAGTGCTCCCCACGAGGGACATCGGCTTCGGCCCCCGCCATCCCACTCTGAGGACAGGCACGGTTTCTTTCTAACTTCGGTCTTTTCTATCAAGCTACAGGTGAGGACTGAGCTCAGTCCTCAAACCTCGGTCACCTGTAAGCACCAAACATATGTAAAAATGGCTAGCCTAGAGTTTTCGTGTCTATTTTTGGTTCCTATGTCAGATCCTGTTTCTGTGACTTGGAAATAATCCGGCTTGTGTTACTGTCTGTGTCTGTTTTGGTTTTGTCTTAAGTGTTGTGTTTGCTTAGTCGTGGGCCAGAGTGAGACCGAAAATGTCAAAATGTCACTACTTTTAATTATATAGTGACCAACTTTTCTAAATGCCTTTATCTAGCTTGTTATCTAAAAATGTAATTGCCTCTCTACACAGAAAAAAAAGAAGGTTTTAAAAGTTATTTCTTTCCTTAGACTCTTTCTCCACCATGATTCTCTTCATGAATAGGGGAAAAGAGCCGTTAGAGGTCTGAACTTTGGACCTCAGTCACCATGGTCCCAAGACAACTGCCTTTCTAACTAGAGCTAAGCATTTTAAGTTTTCGTGAACAGGAGAGTCATATACCATGCTGTATAGAACATTTAACTGGGTGCCTTTAAAAGTAAAAAATAGATTTCTATTATATACCATGTGCTTGTTCATGATCATGGCTCGTGCCCTTTCTAGGAGAGAGGAAACCATGTGATCTGCTCTCCATATCTTATGTGTGTAATTTCATCAATATGGTGACAGTCACATGGCCTGACTGCCACCTTGGACAAAAATTTTCAAAATGGCGTTGACCTGCTTGTCCTTGCCATCATCTTAATCCAGCCACATGGCATAATCCAAAATGGCCACACCCAGAAATTTACTGGTTCTCAAATTAAAAAAGAGACAATATCAGCATTTTAATATCATTTTGGTCTGTTTCTAATGAAAAGTATTTTAAATTTTAACTTTTAGTATGGTATTTACTGGTTTTTAAATGACTATTTTTACATTGTCTTATGCATTTACTGCTTTTTACAAGGAACTATTTTAAATTCTGGTATTTGTTTATATAACATCTTTATCTGTTTTTAAAGGAAATTATTTTGGATTGCAACATCTTTATATGGTATATTTGCTGATTTCTAAATGTAACTATTTAAAATCTTAGATTGTTTTGCATAATAAATTTGTCAGTTTCTAAATGGGAACTTAAAAAGGTTTTTCTAGCCATAGACCTCCAAGACTAGCTAGGTACAAAGTAAGCTGACATTTGTGATGGCTAAACCTATAAAGCTCATGTAAATTTGCAGTATTCCAGTACCAAACTTTACATGAGACAAGCTGCTACCAGGAAACAGCTACAGCAATTGGGAGGTAAAGAGGAATAGCCTACTTGGATGGGAGATATGAGATTCGGCCTTCACTGGTTTTAATTCCTGCTTTTTGCATTATGATTCAAAGCCTGTTTTTCTGAAATAGAGTTCTTCCCTCTCTGTAATTAATTGAATCCTGTTCTAGATAAAGGACCTGGCAGAAAAAAGACTCTCCTGCCTAGATAAATGTATACAAGTTATAAAAAGGACAGATGTTTTCATTTATACTAGTAATGATTAAACTTAACAGCTCTCCTATGCAATGACTTTGTCTAGTTTCAGGCTGGCCCCCTGACTGTAAAAAGAAAAACAATACAGCCTCTGAGTAAAGTCACTGTACTACTAAAATTAACTAAGAGATAAACTAATTTCAACAAGGTTATAATTATTCATCTTATGATTTAAAATGTCTATAACAAAAGTAACTCATAAAATTCTCTATTTTCTTACAACAATAAAGGTCACTAACACAGACTAATGCAAATGTATGAACAAACAGCACCCTCTGTCAAAAATTCCTCAGTTAGTGATTTATACTGGAAATTCTAAACTCAAGTTGATAATGTATTACTATGTACCAATTGCTTCTCTCTATCTAGTATCTACATTCTCAAGACCTAAAGCAAGGTTTTGGTAGACCAACTCACTAAAATAGGTAAAGTAAAAAGGATTTTAATGGTTTTTCTGTTTTCTATAAGGTTTTACTAGAAACTTATAAAGTACAATGTACACTATCTTATGTGTGTAATTTACATCCCATGTTCTTTATTAAGATGATGCTGCACAGCACTCCTGAGTCAAGTAACTGCCATGCTTGTGACTTCAGCTGTGCCTACTTACAGAAGTGCATCACAGTTGGGTTTGCTAATGGTTGTATTCTTCAACCGAAGGAGGAGTAAGCTGGACCCCCACCTGAGTATCCAGCTACTCTTCCCAGCCAACTGTATGTAATTTTGCCCTAATCACAATGGTCTCCTGCATTTGGGGAGGAAATTTGGGAAAGGCTAAAAGAAAGGACTTGATCTATAAGGTTATATATTAAAAAAAAAATCAACATCCATGCTACTACGGTGCATCTTCTCTCAGGTTACCTATATACCTGTTAGTAACACCTCACCCATCTGTATGTGTAAAGTCATTCATTCCACAGGGTGAACTTTAATATGATCAAACATTGGTTTGATACTAGAACCCTAAAAAGGGAATAAACATTACTTAATGCACCCAGGAAGAAAATTTTCTTAATGTTATTATGTCTCATGATCTTAAAAATAAAATAAAATAAAAAGGTGAAAAATATGTATATTTTATTAAAAGGGTTTTTTGTATAAGATGTCTATACAAGTGATTAAAGATCTAAATTTATATGTTATAATATAAAAAACATTAGATAAATAATGTATACATAGTCTTATAGTTTCTAAAGTAATAGTTCAGTCAAATACTTTAAGGATTCAAAAATGTTTGGCTTTTGTCCAAGCTTTAGTTACATGACATATAGTAATTAATAGTTCAGTATTGGTGGAACTAACCTTCTTGGGTGTCTAACCACCATATTTAATGGCCTCTAATCTGGTCAGAGGGACTTAAAGGGACAATTTTTTGTCTCTTGCCCTCCAAGGTCAACTAAGTTCCAGGGGACAATGGGGCATCTCTCGAAATGTCCTATAACTGTGATGTGTCACCTGTCTTCCTGTTCAGGGAGGTCATGGAGACCCCACTAGAAGGACTTGAACCAGTGTCCAGTCTGCAAAGAAGAGGGTCAGCACAGAAAAACGTTTCCTTGATTTGCTTCAAAGTGAAGCTAAGGTCTAACAAGACTTTCTGACTTATCTTCACATAGATGGAACTGGTAAAACAAAGGCCTATGGAGCCAGGGGCTCCTCAAGCCCA
Source organism: Eospalax fontanierii (assembly GCA_035773235.1). Classification (NCBI taxonomy): domain Eukaryota; kingdom Metazoa; phylum Chordata; class Mammalia; order Rodentia; family Spalacidae; genus Eospalax; species Eospalax fontanierii. The sequence continues at coordinate 398,863 of CM069537.1, forward strand.
TGTGATCCCCCTAAGGAACAGATACTCTACTGACCTTAAGAATCAAATTAAGTTGATTTATTTGGGCCAAATTATATGATCTTAAACACCCAAAAGGAAAGTATAACCAAAAAATTAAAATGATTAGTATGCTTCTTTAAGACTATAAGGAATTACACTTCCCAGACATTAGGTTTAAGTCTATATAAGATGTTATTTATACAATTTCTCACTAATGATTTTGTTCTTAATAAAAAAATGCCACTCAGATATAAGACTTCAATTCTTGGCCTACCTCAACACTGCAGTGCATACCTGTGGCCAAGAAAGGCAAGCCCACCATTGTTCTAACCCCAAAATTAAATGATTTCTTTTCTCTCCCTGTCTAGAAGCCATTTGGGAGGGAACTCACCCTGATTCTAGCTACTCCAGCTATCAAGGTGCCTGAAAACAAATCCTAATTGCAAGACTCTCAAGTTCAGCCTTGGCAGTCAAAAAGAAAAACAAAGAGGAACCCAAAAGATGGAAGCCTTTGAAAGTCCTTAAGCAAGATATTCTAATGGACTTTGAATTGGACATTTGAACTCGTCTCTGTTCTGGACTATTTTAATTTCATCTTCCAGAGACCAGTCAAGGACTTTCTTTTCCCCTATAGCTAACAGTTATGCAATTCAGGGGTCTTTTAGGTAGACTCACTGAAGGGGTACCCCTATTGCCACAATCTACGACCCAATTCAGCCTTGAAGAAGCCAGAGCGGTCTGCGCCCCAATTCCCTATTGGCAATTAGGGTGACCTCTTCAGAGGGTGGTGTGATGAGAATAGGAGGTAGAATTTGGCTAGGCAGTTTAGGGTAAAAAGACCCCAAAAGACCAAAAACTGTCCTTGTGCTTTCAGCAGCCTACTCTATAGCAAAGGCCAAATATGTCCAAGGTATTTGGGGGCTCTTATCTAATTCCTAAAAGATTTTAGGGTTACCTCTTCAAAAGGGGAATGTTAGAAAACAAATAGCTAACTGAGAAACTATAAATTCTCTCACTTATACCTTTCATAAGCTCAAATATGAACTTAAAACCCATTATCCCCCCTGGCTTGCCAATCCCCTCATGGCCTGGCTCCTCCCTTTACTGGGCCCTTATATACCCCCCCCATTATATATATGAAAAAAGGGGGAGATGTGGGGATCTGGTTGCTGAGCAAGGCGAGCAGCTCCTGATACCCTAAAGGGATTGCAGGTGTCTGACCTGCTCTGCCTGTGTGATAACCTGGCCCCAGGAAGCTACTGTAGATATGAATCTTCCTTTCCCCCACTCCAGACCAGAACCAGGTTTTTGGGTTTCGTTTCCTCGTTCCTGAACTTCCACAACCTTCCGGCCTTTACCCCAACACTCCACCTTTCCCGCCTTCTGTAACGGTCAGAGAGGCTTCCCTATATAAGCCCCTGCATTGGCTCTAATAACCGAACTACCCACGGACGTAGTCTCCCGGGAGGGGACTCCTCCTGCTGCACTCTGAGCCACCTGAGGTCCCGTTCCATCGTCCTCCATTCTCTGGCATGGCTGGAGCACAACAGCCGTGCTGGAGATGGAGACGCACCCACAACCCAAACCCTAATCCTAACCATAAACCTAACCCTAACACAAACCCTAACCCTAACCCTATCCTAACACTAACCCTAACGCAAACCCTAACCGTAACTCTAAATCTAACCCGAACCCTAACACTAACCCTAACGCTAACCCTAACCCTAATCCTAACCCAAAACCTAAACCTAAACCTAACCCTAATCCTAAACCTAACCCTAACCCTAACCCTAACCCTAAACCCAACCCTAACCCTAAACCTAACCTTAAACGAAACCCTAACCCTAACCCTAACACAAAACTAAACGCTCACCCAAACCCTAACCCTAACCGTAACCCTAAACCAAACCTAAACATTAACCCTAACCCTAACCCTAACCCTAACCTAAACTGTATCCCTAACCATAACACTAACCCTACTGCAAACCAATCCCCAACCCTAACCCTAGCCCTAAATGAAACCTAAATCCTAAACCTAACCCTAACCCTAATCCTAAACCTAACCCTAATCCTAACCCTAAACCTAACCCCAACCCTAACCCTAAACCTAACCCTAAACCAAACCCCAAATCTAAACCTAACTCTAACCCAAACCTAAAACTTAACCCTAACTTTAATCCTAACCCTAACCCTAACCCTAAACAACCCCTTAACATAACCCTAACCCTAACCCAAACCCTAACCCTAACACTAACCCTAAACCAAACCAAACCGTAACCCTAACCCTAAACCTAACCCTAACCCTAACCCAAACCCTAAACCTAACACAAACCCTAACGATAACACCAACGCTAAACCTAAACCAAACCCTAACCCTAACCCTACCCCTAACCCCTAACCCTAACCCTAACCTTAGCCCTAACCTTAAACCTAACCCAAACCCTAACCCGATCCCTTGCTCTAACCCAAACGCAAACCCTAACCATTACCCTAAACCTAAACCTAACCCAAACACAAAACTTAACCCTAAGCCTAACCCAAACCTTAAACCTAACCTAAACCCAAGCCCTAACCCTTACCCTAACCATAACCCAAGCCCTAAAACTAACCCTAACCCTAACCCTAACCCAAACCTGCACGCTAACCCAAACCCTAACCCTAACCCTAACCCTAAACCAAACCTAAACATTAACGCTAACCCTAAAACTAACCCTAACCCTAACCTAAACTCTATCCCTTACCCTAACACTAACCCTACCCAAAACCAATCCCTAACCCTAACCCTAACCCTAACACTAAACCAAACCTAAACCATAACACTAACCCTAACCCTAACCCTAATCCTAATTCTAACCCTAAACATAACCATAACCCTAACCCAAACCCTAACCCTAACCCTAACCCTAACCCTGACTCTAAACCAAATCCTAACCCTAAACCTAACCCAAACCCTAACCCTAACCCTAACCCTAATCCTAAACCTAATCCTAACCCTAAACCTAACCCTAACCTCAAACTTACCCTAAACCTAACCCTAAACCAAACCCCAACTCTAAACCTAACTCTAACCCAAACCTAAACCTTAACCCTAATCTTAATCCTAACCCTAACCTTATCACTAAAACACCCCTAACCCTAACCCTAACCCTAACAGAAACCCTAAACCAAACCAAACCGTAACCCTAACACTAAACCTAACCCTAACCCTAACCCAAACCCTAACCCTAACACTTACCCTAACCCTAAGCCTAATCCTAAACCAAACCCACACCCTAAACCTAACCATAAACCTAACCGAAAACCTAACCCTAACCCTAACCCAAAACCAAACTTCAACACTAACCCTAACCCTAACCCTAACCCTAACCCAAACCCTAATCCTAACACTAACACTAACGCAATCCCTAAACCTAACCCTAACCCTAAGTCAAACCAATACCTACTCCTATCCCTAAACCTAACGCTAACCCAAGCCCAAACACTAATCCTAATCCTAACCGTAACATTAAAACCTAACCCTAAAACTAAACTTAACCCAAACCTGAACCCTAACCCAAACCCAAACCCTAAACCTAAACCTAACACTAAACCTAACCCAAACCCTAACGCTAACCCTTACCCTAAGGCCTAACCCTAACCCTAACCTTAACCCTAACACAAACCCTAACCCAAAACCTAACCCTAACACTAACCCTAACCCAAGCCCAAACACTAACCCCAACCCTCACCCTAACCCTATCCCTATCCCTAACCCTAACCCAAACACTAACCCTAACCCTATCCCTATCGCCTAGCCCTAACCCTAACACTAACCCTAAGCCAAACCCTAACCCTAACTCTAACCCTAACCCTAAACCTAACCGTAACCCAAGCCCAAACACTAACCCCAAACCTAACCCTTACCCTATCCATAATTTTAACCCTAACACAAACTAAACCCTAACCCAAACCCTAACCCTAACCCTAACTATAACCCTAAACCTAACCCAAACCCTAATCCTAACACGAACCCTAACCCTAACACAAACCCTAACCCTAACCCTAACCCTAACCATAACCCAAAACCAAACCCTAACCCTAACCTTAACCCTAACCCTAACACAAACCCTAACCCTAAACCTAACCCTACCCTAAACCCTAACCGTAACACTAAACCTAACCCTATCCCTATCCCTTAACCCTAATCCTAACCCCATCCCCACCCCTAACCCCAACCCTAACCCTAACTCTAACCCTAACCCTAAACCTACCCCTAACCCAAGCCCAAACACTAACCCTAAACCTAACCCTAACCCTAACTCAAACAATAACCCTAACCATAACCCTAACCGTAACCCTTAAAAAAACCCTAACCCTAACCCTAAACCTAACCCTACCCTAAACCCTAACCGTAACACTAACCCTAACCCTAACCCAACCCCTAACCCTAACCCTAACGCTAACCCCTAACCCTAACCCCAAACTTAACCCTAACCCAAACCTAAACACAAACCCTAACCCTAACCTTAAACCTAACCCAAACCCTAACCCGATCCCTTACTCTAACCCAAACCCAAACCCTAACCCTAACACTAACCCTAACACTAACCCTAACACTAACCCTAACTCTAAACCTAAACCTAACCCAAACACAAACCCTAACCCTAAGCCTAACCCAAACCTTAAACCTAACCTAAACCCAAGTCCTAACCCTAACCCTAACCCACACCCAAGCCCTAAAACTAACCCTAACCCTAACCCTAACCCAAACCTAAACCCTAACCCAAACACTAACCCTAACCCTAACCCTAAAACAAACCTAAACCGTAACGCTAACCATAACTGTAACCCTAACCCTAACCCTAACCTAAGCTCTATCCCTAACCCTAACATTAACCCTACCCCAAACCAATCCCTAACCCTAACCCTAACCCTAACACTAAACCAAATCTAAACCTAACCCTAACCCTAACCCTAACCCTAATCCTAATCCTAAACCTAATCCTAACCCTAAACCTAACCCTAACCCGAAACCTAACCCTAAACCTAACCCTAAACCAAACCCCAACCCTAAACCTAACTCTAACCCAAACCTAAACCTTAACCCTAATCTTAATCCTAACCCTAACCTTATCCCTAAAACACCCCTAACCCTAAACCTAATCCTAACCCTTCCCCTAACCCTAACAGTAACCCTAAACCAAACCAAACCGTAACCCTAACACTAAACCTAACCCTAACCCTAAGCCAAACCCTAACCCTAACACTTACCCTAACCCTAACCCTAAGCCTAATCCTAAACCAAACCCACACCCTAAACCTAACCATAACCCTAACCGAAAACCTAACCCTAACCATAACCCAAACCCAAACTTCAACACTAACCCTAACCCTAACCCAAACCCTAACCCAAACCCTAATCCTAACACTAACACTAACGTTAACCCTAACCCTAACCCTAACCCTAAGTCAAACCAAAACCTACTCCTATCCCTAAACCTAACGCTAACCCAAGCCCAAACACTAATCCTAATCCTAAACCTAACCCTAAAACCTAACCCTAAACCTAAACTTAACCCAAACCTGAACCCTAACCCAAACCCAAACCCTAAACCTAACCCTAACACTTACCCTAACCCAAACCCTAACGCTAACCCTAACCCTAAGCCCTAACACTAACCCTAACCCTATCCCTAACCCTAACCCTACCCCTAACCCTCACCCTAACCCTATCCCTATCGCCTAGCCCTAACCCTAACCCTAACCCTAAGCCAAACCCTAACCCTAACTCTAACCCTAACCCTAAACCTAACCCTAACCCAAGCCCAAACACTAACCCCAAACCTAATCCTTACCCTATCCATAATTTTAACCCTAACACAAACTAAACCCTAACACAAACCCTAACCCTAACCCTAACTATAACCCTAAACCTAACCCAAACCCTAATCCTAACACGAACCCTAACCCTAACACAATCCCTAACCCTAACCCTTACCCTAACCCTAACCCTGTCCCAAAACCTAACACTAACCCAAAGCCTAACCCTAACCCTAACCATAACCGAAACCCAAACCCTAATCCTAACACTAAAACTAACCCTAATCCTAATCTTAACACTAACCGTAACACAAGCCCAAACCCTAACCCGAACCCTAAACCTAACCCTATCCCTATCGCCTAGCCCTAACCCCAACCCTAACCCTAACCCTAACCCTAACCCTAACCCTAAACCACCCCTTAACATAACCCTAACCGTAACCCCTCCCCTACCCCTACCACTAACCCTAAAACAAACCAAACCGTAACCCTAACCCTAACCCTAACCCTAACCAAAACCCTAAGCACCCTAACCCTAACCCTAACCATAACCAAAACCCTAATCCGAACACTAACACTAACGCTAACCCTAACCCTTACCCTAACCCTAAGCCAAACCAAAACCTACTCCTGTCCCTAAACCTAACCCAAACCTAAGCCCAAACAATAAACCTAACCCTAACCCTAACACTAAAACCTAACCCTAACCCTAACCTTAACCCTAACCCAAACCCTAACCCAAACCCTATTTCTAACCCTAACCCGAACCCTAACACTAAGCCTAACCCAAACTCTAAACCTAACCTAAACTCAAGCCCTAACTCTAACCCTAAGCCTAACCCAAGCCCTAAAACTAACCCTAACCCTAACCCTAAGCCAAAACCTAACCCTAACCCTATCCCTAAACCTAACCCTAACCCAATCCCAAACACGAACCCTAAACCTAGAAGTAAGCCTAACCCAAACCCTAATCCTAACCATAAACCTAACCCTAACACAAACCCTAACCCTAACCCTATCCTAACACTAACCCTAACGCAACCGCCTAACCCTCACCCTCACCCAAATCAAACCCTAACGCTAAACCTAACCCTAACCCTAACCCAAAACCTAAACCTAAACCTAACCCTAATCCTAAACCTAACCCTAACCCTAACACTAACCCTAACCCCAACCCTAACCCTAAACCTAACCTTAAACGAAACCCTAACCCTAACCCTAACACAAAATTAAACAATCACCCAATCCCTAACCCTAACCGTAATCCTAAACCAAACCTAAACATTAACCCTAAACCTAACCCTAACCCTAACCCTAACCTAAACTGTATCCCTAAACCTAACAATAACCCTACCGCAAACCAATCCCTAACCCTAACCCTAACCCTAAATGAAACCTAAATCCTAACCCTAACCCTAACCCTAATCCTAAACCTAACCCTAATCCTAACCCTAACCCTAACCCCAACCCTAACCCTAAATCTAACCCTAAACCAAACCCTAACTCTAAATCTAACTCTAACCCAAACCTAAAACTTAACCCTAACTTTAATCCTAACCCTAACCCTAACCCTAAACCACCCTTTAACATAACCCTAACCCTAACCAAAACCCTAACCCTAACACTAACCCTAAACCAAACCAAACCGTAACCCTAACCCTAAACCTAACCGTAAACCTAAACCAAACCCTAACCCTAACACAAACCCTAACGATAACACCAACCCTAAACCTAAACCAAACCCTAACCCTAACCCTAGCCCTATACCCTAACCCTAACCCTAACCTTATCCCTAACCTTAAACCTAACCCAAACCCTAACCGGATCCCTTGCTCTAACCCAAACGCAAACCCTAACCATAACCCTAAACCTAAACCTAACCCAAACACAAACCCTAACCCTAAGCCTAACCCAAACCTTAAACCTAACCTAAACCCAAGCCCTAACCCTTACCCTAACCATAACCCAAGCCCTAAAACTAACCCTAACCCTAACGCTAACCCAAACCTGCAGGCTAACCCAAACCCTAACCCTAACCCTAACCCTAAACCAAACCTAAACATTAACCCTAACCCTAAAACTAACCCTAACACTAACCTAAACTCTATCCCTTACCCTAACACTAACCCTACCCCAAACCAATTCCTAACCCTAACTCTAACCCTAACCCTAACACTAAACCAAACCTAAACCCTAAAACTAACCCTAACCCTAACCCTAATCCTAATTCTAACCCTAAACATAATCATAACCCTAACCCAAACCCTAACCCTAACCCTAACCGTGACTCTAAACCAAATCCTAACCCTAAACCTAACCCTAACCCTAACCCTAACCCTAACCCTAATCCTAAACCTAATCCTAACCCTAAACCTAACCCTAACCTCAAACTTACCCTAAACCTAACCCTAAACCAAACCCCAACTCTAAACCTAACTCTAACCCAAACCTAAACCTTAACCCTAATCTTAATCCTAACCCTAACCTTAACCCTAAAACACCCCTAACCCTAACCCTTACCCTAAATCTTCCCCTAACCCTAACAGTAACCCTAAACCAAACCAAACCATAACCCTAACACTAAACCTAACCCTAACCCTAACCCAAAACCTAACCCTAACCCTAACCCAAACCCAAACTTCAACACTAACCCTAACACTAACCCTAACCCTAACCCAAACCCTAATCCTAACACTAACACTAACGCTATCCCTAACACTAACCCTAACCCTAAGTCAAACCAAAACCTACTCCTATTCCTAAACCTAACGCTAACCCAAGCCCAAACACTAATCCTACTCCTTACCATAACCCTAAAACCTAACCCTAAAACTAAACTTAACCCAAACCTGAACCCTAACCCAAACCCAAACCCTAAACCTAACCCTAACACTAAACCTAACCCAAACCCTAACGCTAACCCTAACCCTAAGCCCTAACCCTAACCCTAACCTTAACCCTAACCCAAACCCTAACCCAAAACCTAACCCTAACACTAACCCTAACCCAAGCCCAAACACTAACCCCAACCCTCACCCTAACCCTATCCCTAACCCTAAACCTAACCCAAACCCTAACCCTAACCCTATCCCTATCGCCTAGCCCTAACCCTAACACTAACCCTAAGCCAAACCCTAACCCTAACTCTAACCCTAACCCTAAACCTAACCCTAACCCAAGCCCAAACACTAACCCCAAACCTAACCCTTACCCTATCCATAATTTTAACCCTAACACAAACTAAACCCTGACCCAAACCCTAACCCTAACCCTAACTATAACCCTAAACCTAACCCAAACCCTAATCCTAACACGAACCCTAACCCTAACACAAACCCTAACCCTAACCCTTACCCTAACCCTAACCCTGTCCCAAAACCTAACCCTAACCCAAAGCCTAACCCTAAACCTAACCCTAACCAAAACCCAAACCCTAATCCTAACACTAAAACTAACCCTAATACTAATCCTAACACTAACCGTAACCCAAGCCCAAACCCTAACCCGAACACTAACCCTAACCCTATCCCTATCGCCTAGCCCTAACCCCAACCCTAACCCTAACCCTAACCCTAACCGTAAACCACCCCTTAACATAACCCTAACCCTAACCCTTCCCCTAACCCTAACACTAACCCTAAACCAAACCAAACCGTAAACCTAACCCTAAACGTAACCCTAACCGTAACCCAAACCCTAAACCTAACACAAACCCTAACGATAACACCAACCCTAACCCTAACCCGAACCCTAACACTAACCCTAACCCCTAAACCTAACCCTAACCTTAACCCTAACCCTAACCCAAACCCTAACCCTAACCCTAACCCTAACCCTAACCCTAACCCCTAAACCTAACCCTAACCTTAACCCTAACCTTAAACCTAACCCAAACCCTAACCCAATCCCTTACTCTAACGCAAACCCAAACCCAAACCCTAACCCTAACCCTAACCCTAACACTAACCCTAACACTAACCCTAACCCTAAACCTAAACCTAACTCAAACACAACCCCTAACCCTAACCCTAACCCAAACCTTAAACCTCACCTAAACCCAAGCCCTAATCCTAACCCTAATAATAAGACAAACCCTAACCCTAACTCTAACCCTAACCCTAAAACTTACCCTAACCCAAGCCCAAACACTAACCCTAAACCTAACCCTAACCCTAACCCAAACCCTAACCCTAACCCTAACACAAACCCTAACCCTAAAAGTAACCCTAAACCTAAGCCTACCCCAAATCCTAACCGTAATAATAACCCTAACCCTAACACTAAACCTAAACCAAACCCTAACGCTAACCATAACCCTAAGCCCTAACCCTAACCCTAACCTTAACCCTAACCCAAACCCTAACCCAAACCCTAACCCTAACACTAACCCTAACCCAAACCCTAACCCTAAAACTTACTCTAACCCAAACCCAATCCCTAACCCTAACCTTAACCCTAACCCAAACCCTAAACCTAAACTTAACCCAAACCCAAACCCTAACCCTAAGCCTAACCCAAACCCTAAACCTAACCTAAACCCAAGCCCTAACCATAACCCTAACCCTAACCATAACCCAAGCCCTAAAACTAACACTAACCCTAACCCTAAACCTAACACTAACCCTAACCGTAACTCAAACCCAAACACAAACACTATACCTAACCCAAACCCTAACCCTAACCCTAACACTAACCATGACCGTAACCCAAATCCTAACCCTAACCCTACCCCTAACACTAACCCTAAACCAAACCCTAACCCTAACCGTCACCATAACCCAAAACCAAACCCTAACACTAACCCTAACACAAACCCTAACCCTAAACCTAACCCTACCCTAAACCCTAACCGTAACACTAAACCTAACCCTATCCCTATCGCTTAGCCCTAACCCTAACCCTATCCCTAACCCTAAGCCAAACCCTAACCCAACTCTAACCCTAACCCTAAACCTACCCCTAACCCAAGCCCAAACACTAACCCTAAACCTAACCCTAACCCTAACTCAAACCATAACCCTAACCATAACGCTAACCATAACCCTTAAAAAAACCCTAACCCTAACCCTAAACCTAACCCTACCCTAAACCCTAACCGTAACACTAACACTAACCGTAACCCAACCCCTAACCCTAACCCTAACGCTAACCCCTAACCCTAACCCCAAACTTAACCCTAACCGAAACCTAAACACAAACCCTAACCCTAACCTTAAACCTAACCCAAACCCTAACCCGATCCCTTACTCTAACCCAAACCCAAACCCTAACCCTAACCCTAACCCTAACACTAACCCTAACACTAACCCTAACTCTAAACCTAAACCTAACCCAAACACAAACCCTAACCCTAAGCCTAATCCAAACCTTAAACCTCACCTAAACCCAAGCCCTAACCCTAACCCTAACCCACACCCAAGCCCTAAAACTAACCCTAACCCTAACTCTAACCCAAACCTAAACCCTAACCCAAACACTAACCCTAACCCTAATCCTAACCCTAAAACAAACCTAAACCGTAACCCTAACCGTAACCGTAACCCTAACCCTAACCCTAACCTAAGCTCTATCCCTAACCCTAACATTAACCCTACCCAAACCAATCCCTAACCCTAACCCTAACCCTAACACTAAACCAAATCTAAACCCTAACCCTAACCCTAACCCTAACCCTAACCCTAACCCTAATCCTAAACCTAATCCTAACCCTAAACCTAACCCTAACCCCAAACCTAACCCTAAACCTAACCCTAAACCAAACCCCAACTCTAAACCTAACTCTAACCCAAATCTAAACCTTAACCCTTATCTTAATCCTAACCCTAACCTTAACCCTAAAACACCCCTAACCCTAAACCTAATCCTAACCCTTCCCCTAACCCTAACAGTAACCCTAAACCAAACCAAACCGTAACCCTAACACTAAACCTAACCCTAACCCTAACCCAAACCCTAACCCTAACACTTACCCTAACCCTAACCCTAAGCCTAATCCTAAACCAAACCCACACCCTAAACCTAACCATAACCCTAACCGAAAACCTAACCCTAACCCTAACCCAAACCCACACTTCACCACTAATCCTCACCCTAACCCTAACCCTAACCCAAACCCTAATCCTAACACTCACACTAACGTTAACCCTAACCCTAACCCTAACCCTAAGTCAAACCAAAACCTACTCCTATCCCTAAACCTAACGCTAACCCAAGCCCAAACACTAATCCTAATCCTAACCCTAACCCTAAAACCTAACCCTAAACATAACTTAACCCAAACCTGAACCCTAACCCAAACCCAAACCCTAAACCTAACCCTAACACTAAACCTAATCCAAACCCTAAGGCTAACCCTAACCCTAAGCCCTAACCCTAACCCTAACCCTATCCCTAACCCTAACCCTAACCCTAACCCTCACCCTAACCCTATCCCTATCGCCTAGCCCTAACCCTAACCCTAACCCTAAGCCAAACGCTAACCCTATCTCTAACCCTAACCCTAAACCTAACCCTAACCCAGGCCCAAACACGAACCCCAAACCTAATCCTTACCCTATCCATTATTTTAACCCTAACTCAAACTAAACCCTAACCCAATCCCTAACCCTAACCCTAACTATAACCCTAAACCTAACCCAAACCCTAACCCTAACACGAACCCTAACCCTAACACAAACCCTAACCCTAACCCTTACACTAACCCTAACTCTGTCCCAAAACCTAACCCTAACCCAAAGCCTAACCCTAACCCTAACCCTAACCCTAACCGAAACCCAAACCCTAATCCTAACACTAAAACTAACCCTAATCCTAACACTAACCGTAACCCAAGCCCAAACCCTAACCCGAACACTAACCCCAACCCTATCCCTATCGCCTAACCCTAACCCCAACCCTAACCCTAACCCTAACCCTAACCCTAAACCACCCCTTAACATAACCCTAACCCTAACCCTTCCCCTAACCCTAACACTAACCCTAAACCAAACCAAACCGTAACCCTAACCCTAAATCTAACCCTAACCCTAACCCTAACCCAAACCCTAAACCTAACACAAACCCTAACGATAACACCAACCCTAACCCTAACCCAAACCCTAACCCTAACCCAACCCTAACCCCTAAACCTAACCCTAACCTTAACCCTAACCCTAACCCAAACTCTAACCCTAACCCTAACCCTAACCCCTAAACCTAACCCTAACCATAACCCTAACCTTAAACCTAACCAAAACCCTAACCCAATCCTTTCTCTAAAGCAAACCCAAACCCAAACCCTAACCCTAACCCTAACCCTAACACTAACCCTAACCATAAACCTAAACCTAACCCAAACACAAACCCTAACCCTAACCCTAACCCAAACCTTAAACCTCACCTAAACCCAAGCCCTAAACCTAACCCTAACCCTAAGACAAACCCTAACCCTAACTCTAACCCTAACCCTAAAACTTACCCTAACCCAAGCCCAAACACTAACCCTAAACCTAAACCTAACCCTAACCCAAACCCTAACCCTAAACCTAACACAAACCCTAACCCTAAAAGTATCCCTAAACCTAAGCCGACCCCAAATCCTAACGGTAATACTAACCCTAACCCTAACACTAAACCTAACCCAAACCCTAACGCTAACCATAACCCTAAGCCCTAACCCTAACCCTAACCTTAACCCTAACCCAAACCCTAACCCAAACCCTAACCCTAACACTAAACCTAACCCAAACCCTAACCCTAAACCCTACTCTAACCCAAACCCAATCCCTACACCTAACCTTCACCCTAACCCTAACCCTCCTCCTACACTTAACCCAAACCTAAACCCTAACCCTAAGCCTAACCCAACCCCTAAACCTAACCTAAACCCAAGCCCTAACCCTAACCCTAACCCTAACCATAACCCAAGCCCTAAAACTAACACTAACCCTAACCCTAAACCTAACCCTAACCCTTACCCTAACCCTAACACTAAACCTAAACCAAACCAAACCCTAACCTTAAGCCTAAACCTAACCCTAACCCTAATCCAAACCCTAACCCTAACACCCTAACCCTAACCCCAACCCTAAACCTAACCCTAACCCTAACCCTAACTCAAACCCAAACCCAAACACTATACCTAACCCAAACCCTAAACCTAACCCTAACACTAACCCTGACCGTAACCCAAATCCTAACCCTAACCCTACCCCTAACACTAACCCTAAACCAAACCCTAACCCTAACCCTAACCATAACCCAAAACCAAACCCTAACCCTAACCCTAACCCTAACACAAACCCTAACCCTAAACCTAACCCTACCCTAAACCCTAACCGTAACATTAAACCTAACCCTATCCCTATCGCTTAGCCCTAACCCTAACCCTATCCCTAACCCTAAGCCCAACCCTACCCCTACCCCCAACCCTAACAATAAACCTAACCCTAACCCAAGCCCAAACACTAACCCTAAACCTAACCCTAACTCAAAACATAACCCTAACCATAACCCTAACTGTAACCCTTAAAAAAATCCTAACCCTAACCCTAAACCTAACCCTACCCTAAACCCTAACCGTAACACTAACCCTAACCCTAACCCAACCCCTAACCCTAACCCTAACGCTAACCCCTAACCCTAATCCCAAACTTAACCCTAACCCAAACCTAAACACAAACCCTAACCCTAATCTTAAACCTAACCCAAACCCTAACCCGATCCCTTACTCTAACCCAAACCCAAACCCTAACCCTAACCCTAACCCTAACACTAACCCTAACACTAACCCTAACTCTAAACCTAAACCTAAACCAAACACAAACCCTAACCCTAAGCCTAACCCAAAACTTAAACCTAACCTAAACCCAAGCCCTAACCCTAACCCTAACCCACACCCAAGCCCTAAAACTAACCCTAACCCTAACCCTAACCCAAACCTAAACCCTAACCCAAACACTATCCCTAACCCTAACCCTAAACCAAACCTAAACCGTAACCCTAACCGTAACCGTAAACCTAACCCTAACCCTAACCTAAGCTCTATCCCTAACCCTAACATTAACCCTACCCCAAACCAATCCCTACCCCTCACCCTAAACCTAACACTAAACCAAATCTAAACCCTAACCCTAACCCTAACCCTAACCCTAACCCTAACCCTAACCCTAAAACTAAAACCAATCCTAACCCTAAACCTAACCCTAACCCCAAACCTAACCCTAAACCTAACCCTAAACCAAACCCCAACTCTAAACCTAACTCTAACCCAAACCTAAACCTTAACCCTAATCTTAATCCTAACCCTAACCTTAACCCTAAAACACCCCTAACCCTAAACCTAATCCTAACCCTTCCCCTAACCCTAACAGTAACCCTAAACCAAACCACACCGTAACCCTAACACTAAACCTAACCCTAACCCTAACCCAAACCCTAACCCTAACACTTACCCTAACCCTAACCCTAAGCCTAATCCTAAACCAAACCCACACCCTAAACCTAACCATAACCCTAACCGAAAACCTAACCCTAACCCTAACCCAAACCCAAACTTCAACACTAACCCTAACCCTAACCCTAACCCTAATCCAAACCCTAATCCTAACACTAACACTAACGTTAACCCTAACCCTAACCCTAACCCTAAGTCAAACCAAAACCTACTCCTATCCCTAAACCTAACGCTAACCCAAGCCCAAACACTAATCCTAATCCTAACCCTAACCCTGAAACCTAACCCTAATCCTAAACTTAACCCAAACCTGAACCCTAACCCAAACCCAAACCATACACCTAACCCTAACCCTAACCCTAACCAAAACCCTAAGCACCCTAACCCTAACCCTAACCATAACCCAAACCCTAATCCGAACACTAACACTAACGCTAACCCTAACCCTAACCCTAAACCTAAGCCAAACCAAAACCTACTCCTGTCCCTAAACCTAACCCAAACCTAAGCCCAAACACTAAACCTAACCCTAACCCTAACCCTAAAACCTAACCCTAACCCTAACCTTAACCCTAACCCAAACCCTATCCCTAACCCTAACCCTAACCCGAACCTTAACACTAAGCCTAACCCAAACTCTAAACCTAACCTAAACTCAAGCCCTAACTCTAACCCTAAGCCTAACCCAAGCCCTAAAACTAACCCTAAGCCTAAACCTAAACCAAACCCTAACCCTAACCCTATCCCTAAACCTAACCCTAACCCAATCCCAAACACGAACCCTAAACCTAGAAGTAACCCTAACCCAAACCCTAATCCTAACCATAAACCTAACCCTAACACAAACCCTAAACCTAACCCTATCCTAACACTAACCCTAACGCAAACCCTAACCGTAACTCTAACTCTAACCCGAACCCTAACACTAACCCTAACGCTAACCCTAACCCTAACCCTAACCCAAAACCTAAACCTAAACCTAACCCTAATCGTAAACCTAACCCTAACCCTAACCCTAACCCTAAACCCAACCCTAACCCTAAACCTAACCTTAAACGAAACCCTAACCCTAACCCTAACACAAAACTAAACCCTCACCCAAACACTAACCCTAACCGTAACCCTAAACCAAACCTAAACATTAACCCTAACCCTAACCCTAACCCTAACCCTAACCTAAACTGTATCCCTAACCCTAACACTAACCCTACCGCAAACCAATACCTAACCCTAACCCTAACCCTAAATGAAACCTAAATCCTAACCCTAACCCTAACCCTAATCCTAAACCTAACCCTAATCCTAACCCTAACCATAACCGCAACCCTAACCCTAAACCTAACCCTAAACCAAACCCAAACTCTAAACCTAACTCTAACCCAAATCTAAAACTTAACCCTAACTTTAATCCTAACCCTAACCCTAACCCTAAACCACCCCTTAACATAACCCTAACCCTAACCCAAACCCTAACCCTAACACTAACCCTAAACCAAACCAAACCGTAACCCTAACCCTAACCCTAAACCTAACCCTAACCCTAACCCAAACCCTAAACCTAACACAAACCCTAACGATAACACCAACGCTAAACCTAAACCAAACCCTAACCCTAACCCTAGCCCTAACCCCTAACCCTAACACTAACCTTCGCCCTAACCTTAAACCTAACGCAAACGCTAACCCGATCCCTTGCTCTAACCCAAACGCAAACCCTAACCATAACCCTAAACCTAAACCTAACCCAAACACAAAACCTAACCCTAAGCCTAACCCAAACCTTAAACCTAACCTAAACCCAAGCCCTAACCCTTACCCTAACCATAACCCAAGCCCTAAAACTAACCCTAACCCTAACCCTAACCCAAACCTGCACGCTAACCCAAACCCTAACCCTAACCCTAACCCTAAACCAAACCTAAACATTAACCCTAACCCTAAAACTAACCCTAACCCTAAGCTAAACTCTATCCCTTACCCTAACACTAACCCTACCCAAAACCAATCCCTAACCCTAACCCTAACCCTAACCCTAACACTAAACCAAACCTAAACCATAACACTAACCCTAACCCTAACCCTAATCGTAATTCCAACCCTAAACATAACCATAACCCTAACCCAAACCCTAACCCTAACCCTAACCCTAACCCTAATCCTAATCCTAAACCTAATCCTAACCCTAAACCTAACCCTAACCTCAAACTTACCCTAAACCTAACCCTAAACCAAACCCCAACTCTAAACCTAACTCTAACCCAAACCAAAACCTTAACCCTAATCTTAATCCTAGCCCTAACCTTAACCCTAAAACACCCCTAACCCTAACCCTAACCCTAAATCTTCCCCTAACCCTAACAGTAACCCTAAACCAAACCAAACCGTAACCCTAACACTAAACCTAACCCTAACCCTAAACCAAACCCTAACCCTAACACTTACCCTAACCCTAAACCTAAGCCTAATCCTAAACCAAAACCACACCCTAAACCTTACCATAACCCTAACCGAAAACCTAACCCTAACCCTAACCCAAAACCAAACTTCAACACTAACCCTAACCCTAACCCTAACCCTAACCCAAACCCTAATCCTACCACTAACACTAACGCTATCCCTAACCCTAACCCTAACCCTAAGTCAAACCAAAACCTACTCCTATCCCTAAACCTAACGCTAACCCAAGCCCAAACACTAATCCTAATCCTAACCATAACCCTAAAACCTAACCCTAAAACTAAACTTAACCAAAAACCTGAACCCTAACCCAAACCCAAACCCTAAACCTAACCCTAACACTAAACCTAACCCAAACCCTAACGCTAACCCTTACCCTAAGCCCTAACCCTAACCCTAACCTTAACCCTAACCCAAACCCTAACCCAAAACCTAACCCTAACACTAACCCTAACCCAAGCCCAAACACTAACCCCAACCCTCACCCTAACCCTATCCCTAACCCTAACCCTAACCCAAACCCTAACCCTAACCCTATCCCTATCGCCTAGCCCTAATCCTAACACTAACCCTAAGCCAAACCCTAACCCTAACTCTAACCCTAACCCTAAACCTAACCCTAACCCAAGCCCAAACACTAACCCCAAACCTAACCCTTACCCTATCCATAATTTTAACCCTAACACAAACTAAACCCTAACCCAAACCCTAACCCTAACCGTAACTATAACCCTAAACCTAACCAAACCCTAATCGTAACACGAACCCTAACCCTAACACACACCCTAACACTAACCCTTACCCTAACCCTAACCCTGTCCCAAAACCTAACCCTAACCCAAAGCCTAACCCTAACCCTAAACCTAACCGAAACCCAAACCCTAATCCTAACACTAAAATTAACCCTAAACCTAATCCTAACACTAACCGTAACCCAAGCCCAAACCCTAACCCTAACACTAACCCTAACCCTATCCCTATCGTCTAGCCCTAACCCCAACCCTAACCATAACCCTAACCCTAACCCTAAACCACCCCTTAACATAAACCTAACCCTAACACTTCCCCTAACCCTAAACTAACCCTAAACCAAACCAAACCGTAAACCTAACCCTAAACCTAACCCTAACCCTAACCCAAACCCTAAACCTAACACAAACCCTAACGATAACACCAACCCTAACCCTAAACCTAACCCTAACCCCTAAACCTAACCCTAACCTTAACCCTAACCCTCACCCAAACCCTAACCCTAAACCTACCCCTAACCCTTACCCTAACCCTAACACTAAACCTAAACCAAACCAAACCCTAACCCTAAGCCTAAACCTAACCATAACCCTAATCCAAACCCTAACCCTAACACCTTAACCCTAACCCCAACCCTAAACCTAACCCTAACCCTAACCCTAACTCAAACCCAAACCCAAACACTATACCTAACCCAAACCCTAACCCTAACCCTAACACTAACCCTGAACGTAACCCAAATCATAACCCTAACCCTACCCCTAACACTAACCCTAAACCAAACCCTAACCCTAACCATAACCCAAAACGAAACCCTAAACCTAACCCTAACCCTAACCCTAACACAAACCCTAACCCTAAACCTAACCCTACCCTAAACCCTAACCGTAACACTAAACCTAACCCTATCCCTATCGCTTAGCCCTAACCCTAACCCTATCCCTAACCCTAAGCCAAACCCTAACCCTAACTCTAACCGTAACCCTAAACCTACCCCTAACCCAAGCCCAAACACTAACCCTAAACCTAACCCTAACCCTAACTCAAACCATAACCCTAACCATAACCCTAACCGTAACTCTTAAAAAAACCCTAACCCTAACCCTAAACCTAACCCTACCCTAAACCCTAACCGTAACACTAACCCTAACCCTAACCCAACCCTAACCCTAACGCTAACCCCTAAACCTAACCCCAAACTTAACCCTAACCCAAACCTAAACACAAACCCTAACCCTAACCTTAAACCTAACCCAAACCCTAACCCGATCCCTTACTCTAACCCAAACCCAAACCCTAACCCTGAGCCTAACCCAAACCTTAAACCTAACCTAAACCCAAGCCCTAACCCTAACCCACACCAAAGCCCTAAAACTAACCCTAACCCTAACCCTAACCCAAACCTAATACCTAACCCAAACACTAACCCTAACCCTAACCCTAAAACAAACCTAAACCATAACCCTAACCATAACCCTAACCCTAACCCTAACCCTAACCTAAGCTCTATCCCTAATCCTAACATTAACCCTACCCCAAACCAATCCCTAACCCTAACCCTAACCGTAACACTAAACCAAATCTAAACCCTAACCCTAACCTAACCCTAACCCTAACCCCAAACCTAACCCTAAACCTAACCCTAAACCAAACCCCAACTCTAAACCTAACTCTAACCCAAACCTAAACCTTAACCCTAATCTTAATCCTAACCCTAACCTTAACCCTAAAACACCCCTAACCCTAAACCTAATCCTAACCCTTCCCCTAACCCTAACAGTAACCCTAAACCAAACCAAACCGTAACCCTAACACTAAACCTAAACCTAACCCTAACCCAAACCCTAACCCTAACACTTACCCTAACCCTAACCCTAAGCCTAATCCTAAACCAAACCCACACACTAAACCTAACCATAACCCTAACCGAAAACCTAACCCTAACCCTAACCCAAACCCAAACTTCAACACTAACCCTAACCCTAACCCTAACCCTAACCCAAACCCTAATCCTAACACTTACACTAACACTAACGCTAACCCTAACCCTAACCCTAACCCTCATCCTAACACTAACACTAACGCTAACCCTAACCCTAACCCTAACCCTAAGTCAAACCAAAACCTACTCCTATCCCTAAACCTAACGCTAACCCAAGCCCAAACACTAATCCTAATCCTAACCCTAAACCTAAAACCTAACCCTAAACCTAAACTTAACCCAAACCTGAACCCTAACCCAAACCCAAACCCTAAACCTAACCCTAACACTAAACCTAACCCAAACCCTAACGCTAACCCTAACCCTAAGCCCTAACCCTAACCCTAACCTTAACCCTAACCCAAACCCTAACCCAAAACCTAACCCTAACACTAACCCTAACCCAAGCCCAAACACTAACCCCAACCCTCACCCTAACCCTAACCCTAACCTAAGCTCTATCCCTAATCCTAACATTAACCCTACCCCAAATCAATCCCTAACCCTAACCCTAACCCTAACCCTAAAACAAACCTAAATCGTAACCCTAACCGTAACCCTAACCCTAACCCTAACCTAAGCTCTATCCCTAATCCTAACATTAACCCTACCCCAAACCAATCCCTAACCCTAACCCTAACCCTAACACTAAACCAAATCTAAACCCTAACCCTAACCCTAACCCTAAGCCAAACCCTAACCCTAACTCTAACCCTAACCCTAAACCTAACCCTAACCCAAGCCCAAACACTAACCCCAAACCTAACCCTTACCCTATCCATAATTTTAACCCTAACACAAACTAAACCCTAACACAAACGCTAACCCTAACCCTAACTATAACCCTAAACCTAACCCAAACCCTAATCCTAACACGAACCCTAACCCTAACACAAACCCTAACCCTAACACTTACCCTAACCCTAACCCTATCCCAAAACCTAACACTAACCCAAAGCCTAACCCTAACCCTAACCCTAACCGAAACCCAAACCCTAATCCTAACACTAAAACTAACCCCAATCCTAATCATAACACTAACCGTAACCCAAGCCTAAACCCTAACCCGAACCCTAACCCTAACCCTATCCCTATCGCCTAGCCCTAACCCCAACCCTAACCCTAACCCTAACCCTAACCCTAAACCACCCCTTAACATAACCCTAACCCTAACCCTTCCCTTAACCCTAACACTAACCCTAAACCAAACCAAACCGTAACCCTAACCCTAAACCTAACCCTAACCCAAACGCTAAACCTAACACAAACCCTAACGATAACACCAACCCTAACCCTAACCCAAACCCTAACCCTAACCCTAACCCTAACCCTAACCCTAACCCCTAAACCTAACCCTAACCTTAACCCTAACCCTAACCCAAACCCTAACCCTAACCCTAACCCTAACCCTAAACCCTAAACCTAACCCTAACCTTAACCCTAACCTTAAACCTAACCCAAACCCTAACCCAATCCCTTACTCTAACGCAAACCCAAACCCAAACCCTAACCCTAACCCTATCCCTAACACTAACCCTAACACTAACCCTAACCCTAAACCTAAACCTAACCCAAACACAAACCCTAACCATAACCCTAACCCAAACCTTAAACCTCACCTAAACCGAAGCCCTAACCCTAACCCTAACCCTAAGACAAACCCTAACCCTAACTCTAACCCTAACCCTAAAACTTACCCTAAGCCAAGCCCAAACACTAACCCTAAACCTAACCCTAACCCTAAACCAAACCCTAACCCTAACCCTAACCCTAACCCTAACACAAACCCTAACCCTAAAAGTAACCCTAAACCTAAGCCTACCCCAAATCCTAACCGTAATACTAACCCTAACCCTAACACGAAACCTAACCCAAACCCTAACGCTAACCACAACCCTAAGCCCTAACCCTAACCCTAACCTTAACCCTAACCCAAACCCTAACCCAAACCCCAACCCTAACACTAAACCTAACCCAAACCCTAACCCTAAACCTTACTCTAACCCAAACCCAATCCCTAACCTTAACCTTAACCCTAACCCTAACCCTAAACCTAAATTTAACCCAAACCCAAACCCTAAACTTAAGCCTAACCCAAACCCTAACCCTAACCTAAACCCAAGCCCTAACCCTAACCCTAACCCTAACCATAACCCAAGCCCTAAAACTAACCCTAACCCTAACCCTTAACCTAACCCTAAAACTTACCATAACCCTAACACTAAACCTAAACAAAACCAAACCCTAACCCTAAGCCTAACCCTAACCCTAACCCTAATCCAAACCCTAACCCTAACACCCTAACCCTAACCCCAACGCTAAACCTAACCCTAACCGTAACCCTAACTCAAACCCAAACCCAAACACTATCCCTAACCCAAACCCTAACCCTAACCATAACACTAACCCTGACCGTAACCCAAATCCTAACCCTAACCCTACCCCTAACACTAACCCTAAACCAAACCCTAACCCTAAACCTAACCATAACCCAAACCCAAACCCTAACCCTAACCCTAACCCTAACACAAACCCTAACCCTAAACCTAACCCTACCCTAAACCCTAACCGTAACACTAAACCTAACCCTATCCCTATCGCTTAGCCCTAACCCTAACCCTATCCCTAACCCTAAGCCAAACCCTAACCCTAACTCTAACCCTAACCCTAAACCTAACCCTAACCCAAGCCCAAACACTAACCCTAAACCTAACCCTAACCCTAACTCAAATCATAACCCTAACCATAAACCTAACCGTAACCCTTCAAAAAACCCTAACCCTAACCCTAAACCTAACCCTACCCTAAACCCTAACCGTAACACTAACCCTAACCCTAACCCAACCCCTAACCCTAACCCTAACGCTAACCCCTAACCCTAACCCCAAACTTAACCCTAACCCAAACCTAAACACAAACCCTAACCCTAACCTTAAACCTAACCCAAACCCTAACCCGATCCCTTACTCTAACCCAAACCCAAACCCTAACCCTAACACTAACCCTAACACTAACCCTAACACTAACCCTAACTCTAAACCTAAACCTAACCCAAACACAAACCCTAACCCTAAGCCTAACCCAAACCTTAAACCTAACCTAAACCCAAGCCTTAACGCTAACCCTAACCCTAACCCAAGCCCTAAAACTAACCCTAACCCTAACCCTAACCCAAACCTAAACCCTAACCCAAACACTAACCCTAACCCTAACCCTAA
>CM069537.1:427500-432500 GCA_035773235.1 Eospalax fontanierii
TTAACCCTAACGCAAACCCTAACCGTAACTCTACTCTAACCCGAACCCTAACACTAACCCTAACGCTAACCCTAACCCTAACCCTAACCCTAACCCAAAACCTAAACCTAAACCTAACCCTAATCCTAAACCTAACCCTAACCCTAACTCTCACCCTAAACCCAACCCTAACCCTAAACCTAACCTTAAACGAAACCCTAACCCTAACCCTAACACAAAACTAAACCCTCACCCAAACCCTAACCCTAAACCTAACCCTAAACCAAACCTAAACATTAACCCTAACCCTAACCCTAACCCTAAACCTAACCTAAACTGTATCCCTAACCCTAACACTAACCCTACCGCAAACCAATCCCTAAACCTAACCCTAACCCTAAATGAAACCTAAATCCTAACCCTAACCCTAACCCTAACCCTAATCCTAAACCTAACCCTAATCCTAACCCTAACCCTAACCCCAACCCTAGCCCTAGCCCTAACCCTAAACCAAACCCAAACTCTAAACCAAACTCTAACCCAAACCTAAAACTTAACCCTAACTTTAATCCTAACCCTAACCCTAACCCTAAACCACCCCTTAACATAACCCTAACCCTAACCCAAACCCTAACCCTAACACTAACCCTAAACCAAACCAAACCGTAACCCTAACCCTAAACCTAACCCTAACCCTAACCCAAACCCTAAACCTAACACAAACCCTAACGATAACACCAACGCTAAACCTAAACCAAACCCTAACCCTAACCCTAGCCCTAACCCCTAACCCTAACCCTAACCTTAGCCCTAACCTTAAACCTAACCCAAACGCTAACCCGATCCCTTGCTCTAACCCAAACGCAAACCCTAACCATAACCCTAAACCTAAACCTAACCCAAACACAAAACCTAACCCTAAGCCTAACCCAAACCTTAAACCTAACCTAAACCCAAGCCCTAACCCTTACCCTAACCATAACCCAAGCCCTAAAACTAACCCTAACCCTAACCCTAACCCAAACCTGCACGCTAACCGAAACCCTAACCCTAACCCTAACCCTAAACCAAACCTAAACATTAACCCTAACACTAAAACTAACCCTAACCCTAACCTAAACTCTATCCCTTACCCTAACACTAACCCTACCCAAAACCAATCTCTAACCCTAACCCTAACCCTAATCCTAACACTAAACCAAACGTAAACCATAACACTAACCCTAACCCTAACCCTAATCCTAATTCTAACCCTAAACATAACCATAACCCTAACCCAAACCCTAACCCTAACCCTAACCCTAACCCTGACTCTAAACCAAATCCTAACCCTAAACCTAACCCTAACCCTAACCCTAACCCTAACCCTAATCCTAAACCTAATCCTAACCCTAAACCTAACCCTAACCTCAAACTTACCCTAAACCTAACCCTAAACCAAACCCCAACTCTAAACCTAACTCTAACCCAAACCAAAACCTTAACCCTAATCTTAATCCTAACCCTAACCTTAACCCTAAAACACCCCTAACCCTAACCCTAACCCTAAATCTTCCCCTAACCCTAACAGTAACCCTAAACCAAACCAAACCGTAACCCTAACACTAAACCTAACCCTAACCCTAACCCAAACCCTAACCCTAACACTTACCCTAACCCTAACCCTAAGCCTAATCCTAAACCAAACCCACACCCTAAACCTAGCCATAACCCTAACCGAAAACCTAACCCTAACCCTAACCCAAAACCAAACTTCAAAACTAACCCTAACCCTAACCCTAACCCTAACCCAAACCCTAATCCTAACACTAACACTAACGCTATCCCTAACCCTAACCCTAACCCTAAGTCAAACCAAAACCTACTCCCATCCCTAAACCTAACGCTAACCCAAGCCCAAACACTAATCCTAATCCTAACCATAACCCTAAAACCTAACCCTAAAACTAAACTTAACCCAAACCTGAACCCTAACCCAAACCCAAACCCTAAACGTAACCCTAACACTAAACCTAACCCAAACCCTAACGCTAACCCTTACCCTAAGCCCTAACCCTAACCCTAAACTTAACCCTAACCCAAAACCTAACCCAAAACCTAACCCTAACACTAACCCTAACCCAAGCCCAAACACTAACCCCAACCCTCACCCTAACCCTATCCCTAACCCTAACCCTAACCAAAACCCTAACCCTAACCCTATCCCTATCGCCTAGCCCTAACCCTAACAATAACCCTAAGCCAAACCCTAACCCTAACTCTAACCCTAACCCTAAACCTAACCCTAACCCAAGCCCAAACACTAACCCCAAACCTAACCCTTACCCTATCCATAATTTTAACCCTAACACAAACTAAACCCTAACCCAAACCCTAACCCTAACCCTAACTATAACCCTAAACCTAACCAAACCCTAATCCTAACACGAACCCTAACCCTAACACAAACCCTCACCCTAACCCTAACCCTAACACTAACCCTAACACTAACCCTAACCCTAAACCTAAACCTAACCCAAACACAAACCCTAACCCTAACCCTAACCCAAAACTTAAACCTAACCTAAACCCAAGCCCTAACCCTAACCCTAACCCTAAGACAAACCCTAACCCTAACTCTAACCCTAACCCTAAAACTTACCCTAACCCAAGCCCAAACACTAACCCTAAACCTAACCCTAACCCTAACCCAAACCCTAGCCCTAACCCTAACCCTAACCCTAACACAAACCCTAACCCTAAAAGTAACCCTAAACCTAAGCCTACCCTAAATCCTAACCGTAATACTAACCCTAACCCTAACACTAAACCTAACCCAAACCCTAACGCTAAACATAACCCTAAGCCCTAACCCTAACCCTAACCTTAACCCTAACCCAAACCCTAACCCGAACCCTAACCCTAACACTAAACCTAACACAAACCCTAACCCTAAACCTTACTCTAACCCAAACCCAATCCCTAACCCTAACCTTAACCCTAACCCTAACCCTAAACCTAAACTTAACCCAAACCCAAACCCTAACCCTAAGCCTAACCCAAACCCTAAACCTAACCTAAACCCAAGCCCTAACCCTAACCCTAACCCTAACCATAACCCAAGCCCTAAAACTAACACTAACCCTAACCCTATACCTAACCCTAACCCTTACCCTAACCCTAACACTAAACCTAAACCAAACCAAACCCTATCCCTAAGCCTAAACCTAACCATAACCCTAATCCAAACCCTAACCCTAACACCTTAACCCTAACCCCAACCCTAAACCTAACCCTAACCCTAACCCTAACTCAAACCCAAACCCAAACACTATACCTAACCCAAACCCTAACCCTAACCCTAACACTAACCCTGAACGTAACGCAAATCATAACCCTAGCCCTACCGCTAACACTAACCCTAAACCAAACCCTAACCCTAACCCTAACCATAACCCAAAACCAAACCCTAAACCTAACCCTAACCCTAACCCTAACACAAACCCTAACCCTAAACCTAACCCTACCCTAAACCCTAACCGTAACACTAAACCTAACACTATCCCTATCGCTTAGCCCTAACCCTAACCCTATCCCTAACCCTAAGCCAAACCCTAACCCTAACTCTAACCCTAACCCTAAACCTACCCCTAACCCAAGCCCAAACACTAACCCTAAACCTAACCCTAACTCAAACCATAACCCTAACCATAACCCTAACCGTAACCCTTAAAAAAAACCTAACCCTAACCCTAAACCTAACCCTACCCTAAACCCTAACCGTAACACTAACCCTAACCCTAACCCAACCCCTAACCCTAACCCTAACGCTAACCCCTAACACTAACCCCAAACTTAACCCTAACCCAAACCTAAACACAAACCCTAACCCTAAACTTAAACCTAACCCAAACCCTAACCCGATCCCTTACTCTAACCCAAACCCAAACCCTAACCCTAACCCTAACCCTAACCCTAACACTAACCCTAACAATAACCCTAACTCTAAACCTAAACCTAACCCAAACACAAACCCTAACCCTGAGCCTAACCCAAACCTTAAACCTAACCTAAACCCAAGCCCTAACCCTAACCCACACCAAAGCCCTAAAACTAACCCTAACCCTAACCCTAACCCAAACCTAATCCCTAACCCAAACACTAACCCTAACCCTAACCCTAAAACAAACCTAAACCAAAACCCTAACCATAACCCTAACCCTAACCCCAACCCTAACCTAAGCTCTATCCCTAATCCTAACATTAACCCTACCCCAACCCAATCCCTAACCCTAACTCTAACCGTAACACTAAACCAAATCTAAACCCTAACCCTAGCCTAACCCTAACCCTAACCCCAAACCTAACCCTAAACCTAACCCTAAACCAAACCCCAACTCTAAACCTAACTCTAACCCAAACCTAAACCTTAACTCTAATCTTAATCCTAACCCTAACCTTAACCCTAAAACACCCCTAACCCTAAACCTAATCCTAACCCTTCCCCTAACCCTAACAGTAACCCTAAACCAAACCAAACCGTAACCCTAACACTAAACCTAAACCTAACCCTAACCCAAACCCTAACCCTAACACTTACCCTAACCCTAACCCTAAGCCTAATGCTAAACCAAACCCACACACTAAACCTAACCATAACCCTAACCGAAAACGTAACCCTAACCCTAACCCAAACCCAAACTTCAACACTAACCCTAACCCTAACCCTAACCGTAACCCAACCCTAATCCTAACACTTACACTAACACTCACGCTAACCCTAACCCTAACCCTAACCCTCATCCTAACACTAACACTAACGCTAACCCTAACCCTAACCCTAACCCTAAGTCAAACCAAAACCTACTCCTATCCCTAAACCTAACGCTAACCCAAGCCCAAACACTAATCCTAATCCTAACCCTAAACGTAAAACCTAACCCTAAACCTAAACTTAACCCAAACCTGAACCCTAACCCAAACCCAAACCCTAAACCTAACCCTAACACTAAACCTAAACCAAACCCTAACGCTAACCCTAA
>CM069537.1:435000-532500 GCA_035773235.1 Eospalax fontanierii
CCTAACCCGAACCCTAAACCTAACCCTAACCCTAACCCTAACTCAAACCCAAACCCAAACACTATCCCTAACCCAAACCCTAACCCTAACCCTAACACTAACCCTGACCGTAAACCAAATCCTAACCCTAACCCTACCCCTAACACTAACCCTAAACCAAACCCTAACCCTAACCCTAAACATAACCCAAACCCAAACCCTAACCCTAACCCTAACCCTAACACAAACCCTAACCCTAAACCTAACCCTACCCTAAACCCTAACCGTAACATTAAACCTAACCCTATCCCTATCGCTTAGCCCTAACCCTAACCCTATCCCTAACCCTAAGCCAAACCCTAACCCTAACTCTAACCCTAACCCTAAACCTAACCCTAACCCAAGCCCAAACACTAACCCTAAACCTATCCCTAACCCTAACTCAAACCATAACCCTAACCATAACCCTAACCGTAACCCTTAAGAAAACCCTAACCCTAACCCTAAACCTAACCCTACCCTAAACCCTAACCGTAACACTAACCCTAACCCTAACCCAACCCCTAACCCTAACCCTAACGCTAACCCCTAACCCTAACCCCAAACTTAACCCTAACACAAACCTAAACACAAACCCTAACCCTAAACTTAAACCTAACCCAAACCCTAACCCGATCCCTTACTCTAACCCAAACCCAAACCCTAACCCTAACACTAACCCTAACACTAACCCTAACACTAACCCTAACTCTAAACCTAAACCTAACCCAAACACAAACCCTAACCCTAAGCCTAACCCAAACCTTAAACCTAACCTAAACCCAAGCCTTAACGCTAACCTTAACCCTAACCCAAGCCCTAAAACTAACCATAACCCTAACCAAAACCTAAACCCTAACCCAAACACTAACCCTAACTCTAACCCTAAAACAAACCAAAACCGTAACCCTAACCGTATCCGTAACCCTAACCCTAACCCTAAACCTAACCTAAGCTCTATCCCTAACCCTAACATTAACCCTACCCCAAACCAATCCCTAACCCTAACCCTAACCCTAGCACTAAACCAAATCTAAACCCTAACCCTAACCCTAAACCTAACCCTAACCCTAACCCTAACCCTAATACTAAACCTAATCCTAACCCTAAACCTAACCCTAACCCCAAACCTAACCCTAAACCTAACCCTAAACCAAACCCCAACTCTAAACCTAACTCTAACCCAAACCTAAACCTTAACCCTAATCTTAATCCTAACCCTAACCTTAACCCTAAAACACCCCTAACCCTAACCCTAACCCTAAATCTTCCCCTAACCCTAACAGTAACCCTAAACCAAACCAAACCGTAACCC
The DNA here is from genome assembly GCA_035773235.1 of Eospalax fontanierii. Classification (NCBI taxonomy): domain Eukaryota; kingdom Metazoa; phylum Chordata; class Mammalia; order Rodentia; family Spalacidae; genus Eospalax; species Eospalax fontanierii. Next base: position 436,334 of record CM069537.1, read on the forward strand.
TAACACTAAACCTAACCCTAACCCTAACCCAAACCCTAACCCTAACACTTACCCTAACTCTAACCCTAAGCCTAATCCTAAACCAAACCCACACCCTAAACCTAACCATAACCCTAACCGAAAACGTAACCCTAACCCTAACCCAAACCCAAACTTCAACACTAACCCTAACCCTAACCTTAACCCTAACCCAAACCCTAATCCTAACACTAACACTAACACTAACGCTAACCCTAACCCTAACCCTAACCCTAATCCTAACACTAACACTAACGCTAACCCTAACCCTAACCCTAACCCTAAGTCAAACCAAAACCTACAATATCCCTAAACCTAACACTAACCGAAGCCCAAACACTAATCCTAATGCTAACCCTAACCCTAAAACCTAACCCTAAACCTAAACTTAACCCAAACCTGAACCCTAACTCAAACCCAAACCCTAAACCTAACCCAAACCCTAACGCTAACCTTAACCCTAAGCCCTAAACCTAACCCTAACCTTAACCCTAACCCAAACCCTAACCCAAAACCTAACCCTAACCCTAACCCTAACCCTAACCCTAACCCAAGCCCAAACACTAACCCCAACCCTCACCCTAACCCTATCCCTAACACTAACCCTAACCCTAACCCTCACCCTAAACCTATCCCTATCGCCTAGCCCTAACCCTAACCCTAACCCTAAGCCAAACCCTAACCCTAACTCTAACCCTAACCCTAAACCTAACCCTAACCCAAGCCCAAACACTAACCCCAAACCTAACACTTACCCTATCCATAATTTTAACCCTAACACAAACTAAACCCTAACCCAAACCCTAACCCTAACCCTAACTATTACCCTAAACCTAACCCAAACCCTAATCCTAATACGAACCCTAACCCTAACACAAACCCTAACCCTAACCCTTACCCTAACCCTAACCCTTTCCCAAAACCTAACTCTAACCCAAAGCCTAACCCTTACCCTTACCCTAACCGAAACCCAAACCCTAAACCTAACACTAAAACTAACCCTAATCCTAATCCGAACACTAACCCTAACCCTAACCCGAACCCTAACCCTAACCCTATCCCTATTGCCTAGCCCTAACCCCAACCCTAACCCTAACCCTAACCCTAACCCTAAACCACCCCTTAACATAACCCTAACCCTAACCCTTCCGTTAACCCTAACACTAACCCTAAACCAAACCAAACCGTAACCCTAACCCTAAACCTAACCCTTACCCAAACCCTAAACCTAACACAAACCCTAACGATAACACCAACCCTAACCCTAACCTAAACCCTAACCCTAACCCTAACCCTAACCCCTAAACCTAACCCTAACCTTAACCATAACCCTAACCCAAATCCTAACCCTAACCCTAACCCTAACCATAACCCCTAAACCTAACCCTAACCTTAACCCTAAACTTAAACCTAACCCAAATCCTAACCCAATCCCTTACTCTAACGCAAACCCAAACCCAAACCCTAACCCTAACCCTAACCCTAACACTAACCCTAACACTAACCCTAAACCTAAACCTAAACCTAACCCAAACACAAACCCTAACCCTAACCCTAACCCAAACCTTAAACCTCACCTAAACCCAAGACCTAACCCTAACCCTAACCCTAAGACAAACCCTAACCCTAACTCTAACCCTAACCCTAAAACTTACCCTAACCCAAGCCCAAACACTAACCCTAAACCTAACCCTAACCCTAACCCAAACCCTAACCCTAACCCTAACACTAACCCTAACACAAACCCTAACCCTAAAAGTAACCCTAAACCTAAGCCTACCCCAAATCCTAACCGTAATACTAAACCTAAACCTAACACTAAACCTAACCCAAACCCTAACGATAACCATAACCCTAAGCCCTAACCCTAACCCTAACCTTAACCCTAACCCAAACCCTAACCCAAACCCTAACCCTAACACTAAACCTAACCCAAACCCTAACCCTAAACCTTACTCTAACCCAAACCCAATCCCTAACCCGAACCTTAATCCTAACCCTAACCCTAAACCTAAACTTAACCCAAACCCAAACCCTAAACCTAAGCCTAACCCAAACCCTAACCCTATCCCTATCACCTAGCCCTAACCCTAACCCTAACCCTAGGCCAAACCCTAACCCTAACTCTAACCCTAACCCTAAACCTAACCCTAACCCAAGCCCAAACACTAACCCCAAACCTAACCCTTACCCTATCCATAATTTTAACCCTAACACAAACTAAACCCTAACCCAAACTCTAACCCTAAACCTAACTATAACCCTAAACCTAACCCAAAACCTAATCCTAACACGAATCCTAACTCTAACACAAACCCTAACCCTAACCCTTACCCTAACCCTAACCGTATCCCAAAACCTAACACTAACCCAAAGCCTAACCCTAACCCTAACCCTAACCGAAACCCAAACCCTAATCCTAACACTAAAACTAACCCTAATCCTAATCCTAACACTAACCGTAACCCAAGCCCAAACCCTAACCCGAACCCTAACCATAACCCTATCCCTATTGCCTAGCCCTAACCCCAACCCTAACCCTAACCCTAACCCTAACCCTAACCCTAAACCTAAACTTAACCCAAACCCAAACCCTAAACCTAAGCCTAACCCAAACCCTAAACCTAACCTAAACCCAAGCCCTAACCCTAACCCTAACCCTAACCATAACCCAAGCCCTAAAACTAACCCTAACCCTAACCCTTAACCTAACCCTAACCCTTACCCTAACCCTAACACTAAACCTAAACCAAACCAAACCCTAACCCTAAGCCTAAACCTAACCCTAACCCTAATCCAAACCCTAACCCTAACACCCTAACCCTAACCCCAACCCTAAACCTAACCCTAACCCTAAGCCTAACTCAAACCCAAACCCAAACACTATCCCTAACCCAAACCCTAACCCTAACCCTAACACTAACCCTGACCGTAACCCAAATCCTAACCCTAACCATACCCCTAACACTAACCTTAAACCAAACCCTAACCCTAACCCTAACCATAACCCAAACCCAAACCCTAACCCTAACCCTAACCCTAAGACAAACCCTAACCCTTAACCTAACCCTACCCTAAACCCTAACCGTAACACTAAACCTAACCCTATCCCTATCGCTTAGCCCTAACCCTAAGCCAAACCCTAACCCTAACTCTAACCCTAACCCTAAACCTAACCCTAACCCAAGCCCAAACCCTAAACCTAAACCTAACCCTAACCCTAACTCAAACCATAACCCTAACCATAACCCTAACCGTAACCCTTAAAAAAACCCAAACCCTAACCCTAAACCTAACCCTACCCTAAACCCTAACCGTAACACTAACCCTAACCCTAACCCAACCCCTAACCCTAACCCTAACGCTAACCCCTAACCCTAACCCCAAACTTAACCCTAACCCAAACCTAAACACAAACCCTAACCCTAACCTTAAACCTAACCCAAACCCTAACACGATCCCTTACTCTAACCCAAACCCAAACCCTAACCCTAACACTAACCCTAACACTAACCCTAACCCTAACCCTAACCCTAACTCTAAACCTAAACCTAACCCAACCACAAACCCTAACCCTAAGCCTAACCCAAACATTAAACCTAACCTAAACCCAAGCCTTAACCCTAACCCTAACCTTAACCCAAGCCCTAAAACTAACCCTAACCCTAACCCAAACCTAAACCCTAACCCAAACACTAACCCTAACCCTAACCCTAAAACAAACCAAAACCGTAACCCTAACCGTAACCGTAACCCTAACCCTAACCCTAACACTAAACCTAACCCAAACCCTAACGCTAACCATAACCCTAAGCACTAACCCTAACCCTAAACTTAACCCTAACCCAAACCCTAACCCAAACCCTAACCCTAACCCTAACCCTAACCCTAACCCTAACCCTAAAACAAACCAAAACCGTAACCCTAACCGTAACCGTAACCCTAACCCTAACCCTAACCATAACCTAAGCTCTATCCCTAACCCTAACATTAACCCTACCCCAAACCAATCCCTAACCCTAACCCTAACCCTAACACTAAACCAAATCTCAACCCTAAACCTAACCCTAACCCTAACCCTAACCCTAACCCTAACCTTAATCCTAAACCTAATCCTAACCCTAAACCTAATCCTAAACCAAACCCCAACTCTAAACCTAACTCTAACCCAAACCTAAACCTTAACCCTAATCTTAATCCTAACCCTAACCTTAACCCTAAAACACCCCTAACCCTAACCCTAACCCTAAATCTTCCCCTAACCCTAACAGTAACCCTAAACCAAACCAAACCGTAACCCTAACACTAAACCTAACCCTAACCCTAACCCAAACCCTAACCCTAACACTTACCCTAACCCTAACCCTAAGCCTAATCCTAAACCAAACCCACACCCTAAACCTAACCATAACCCTAACCGAAAACGTTACCCTAACCCTAACCCAAACCCAAACTTCAACACTAACCCTAACCCTAACCCTAACCCTAACCCAAACCCTAATCCTAACACTAACACTAACCCTAACCCTAACCCTAATCCTAACACTAACACTAACGCTAACCCTAACCCTAACCCTAACCCTAAGTCAAACCAAAACCTACTCCTATCCCTAAACTTAACGCTAACCCAAGCCCAAACACTAATCCTAATCCTAACCGTAACCCTAAAACCTAACCCTAAACCTAAACTTAACCCAAACCTGAACCCTAACAAAAACCCAAACCCTAAACCTAACCCTAACACTAAACCTAACGCAAACCCTAACGCTAACCCTAACCCTAAGCCCTAACCCTAACCCTAACCTTAACCCCAACCGAAACCCTAACCCAAAACCTAACCCTAACACTAACCCTAACCCAAGTCCAATCACTAACCCCAACCCACACCCTAACCCTAACCCTAACCCTAACCCTAACCCTAACCCTAAACCACCCCTTAACATAACCCTAACCCTAACCCTTCCCCTAACCCTAACACTAACCCTAAACTAAACCAAACCGTAAATCTAACCCTAAACCTAACCCTAACCCTAAACCAAACCCTAAACCTAACACAAAACCTAACGATAACACCAACCCTAACCCTAACCCAAACCCTAACCCTAACCCTAACCCTAACCCCTAAACCTAACCCTAACCTTAACCCTAACCTTAAACCTAACCCAAACCCTAACCCGATCCCTTGCTCTAACCCAAACCCAAACCCTAACCCTAAGCCTAACCCAAACCTTAAACCTAACCTAAACCCAAGCCCTAACCCTTACCCTAACCATAACCCAAGCCCTAAAACTAACTCTAACCCTAACCCTAACCCAAACCTAAATGCTAACCCAAACCCTGACCCTAACCCTAAACCTAAACCAAACCTAAACATTAACCCTAACCCTAACCCTAACCCTAACCCTAACCTAAACTCTATCCCTAACCCTAACACTAACCCTACCCCAAACCAATCCCTAACCCTAACCCTAACCCTAACCCTAACCCTAACCCTAAAGCAAACCTAAACCCTAACCCTAACACCAACCCTAAACCTAACCCTAAACCAAACCCGAACTCTAAACCTAACTCTAAACCAAACCTCAACCTTAACCCTCACCTTAATCATAACCCTAACCCTAACCCTAAACCACCCCTAACCCTAACCCTAACCCTAACCCTTCCCCTAACCCTAACACTAACCCTAATCCTAACATTAACACTAACGCTAACCATAACCCTAATCCTAACCCTAACCCTAACCCTAACCAAAACCCTAAGTACCCTAACCCTAACCGTAACCATAACCCAAACCCTAATCCGAACACTAACACTAACGATAACCCTAACCCTAACCCTTAGCCAAACCAAAACCTACTCCTATCCCTAAACTTAACCCAAACCTAAGCCCAAACACTAACCCAAACCCTATCCCTAACCCTAACCCTAACCCGAACCCTCACACTAAGCCTAACCCAAACTCTAAACCTAGCCTAAACTCAAGGCCTAACTCTAACCCTAAGCCTAACCCAAGCCCTAAAACTAACCCTAACCCTAACCCTAAGACAAACCCTAACCCTAACCCTATCCCTAAACCTAACCCTAACCCAATCCCAAACAAGAACCCTAAACCTAGAAGTAACCGTAACCCAAACCCTACTCCTAACCGTAAACCTAACGCTAACAGAAACCCTAACCCTAACCCTATCCTAACCCTAACCCTAACTCAAACCCTAACCGTAAGACTAACTCTAACCCGAACCCTAACACTAACCCTAACCCTAACCCCTAACTCTAACCCTAACCCAAATCAAACCCTAACGCTAACCCTAACCCTAACCCTAACCCAAAACCTAAACCTAAACCTAACCCTAATCCTAAACCTAACCCTAACCCTAACCCTAACCCTAACCCCAACCCTAACCCTAAACCTAACCTTAAACGAAACCCTAACCCTAACCCTAACACAAAACTAAACCCTCACCCAAACCCTAACCCTAACCGTAACCCTAAACCAAACCTAAACATTAACCCTAACCCTAACACTAACCCTAACCCTAACCTTAACCCTAACCCAAACCCTAACCCAAAAACTAACCATAACACTAACCCTAACCCAAGCCCAAACACTAACCCCAACCCTCACCCTAACCCTATCCCTAACCCTAACCCTCACCCTAACCCTATCCCTATCGCCTAGCCCTAACCCTAACCCTAACCCTAAGCCAAACCATAACCTTAACTCTAACCCTAACCCTAAACCTAACCCTAACCCAAGCCCAAACACTAACCCCAAACCTAACCCTTATCCTATCCATAATTTTAACCCTAACACAAACTAAACCCTAACCCAAACCCTAACCCTAACCCTAACTATAACCCTAAACCTAACCCAAACCCTAATCCTATTACGAACCCTAACCCTAACACAAACCCTACCCCTAACCCTTCCCCTAACCCTAACCCTATCCCAAAACCTAACACTAACCCAAAGCCTAACCCTAACCCTAACCCTAACCGAAACCCAAACCCTAATGCTAACACTAAAACTAAACCTAATCCTAATCCTAACACTAACCCTAACCCAAACCCAAACCCTAACCCGAACCCTAACCCTAACCCTATCCCTATTGCCTAGCCCTAACCCCAACCCTAACCCTAACCCTAACCCTAACCCTAAACCACCCCTTAACATAACCCTAACCCTAACCCTTCCCTTAACCCTAACACTAACCCTAAACCAAACCAAATTGTAACCCTAACCCTAAACCTAACCCTAACCCAAACCCTAAACCTAACACAAACCCTAACGATAACACCAACCCTAACCCTAACCTAAACCCTAACCCTAACCCTAACCCTAACCCCTAAACATAACCCTAACCTTAACCCTAACCCTAAACCAAATCCTAACCCTAACCCTAACCCTAACCCTAACCCCTAAACCTAACCCTAACCTTAACCCTAAACTTAAACCTAACCCAAACCCTAACCCAATCCCTTACACTAACGCAAACCCAAACCCAAACCCTAACCCTAACCCTAACCCTAACACTAAACCTAACACTAACCCTAAACCTAAACCTAAACCTAACCCAAACACAAACCCTAACCCTAACCCTAACCCAAACCTTAAACCTCACCTAAACCCAAGCCCTAACCCTAACCCTAACCCTAAGACAAACCCTAACCCTAACTCTAACCCTAACCGTAAAACTTACCCTAACCCAAGCCCAAACACTAACCCTAAACCTAACCCTAACCCTAAACCAAACCCTAACCCTAACCCTAACTCTAACCCTAACACAAACCCTAACCCTAAAAGTAACCCTAAACCTAAGCCTACCCCAAATCCTAACCGTAATACTAACCTTAACCCTAACACTAAACCTAACCCAAACCCTAACGCTAACCACAAACCTAAGCCCTAACCCTAACCCTAACCTTAACCCTAACCCAAACCCTAACCCAAACCCTAACCCTAACACTAAACCTAACCCAAACCCTAACCCTAAACCTTACTCTAACCCAAATCCAATCCATAACCCTAACCTTAACCCTAACCCTAACCCTAAACCTAAACTTAACCCAAACCCAAAAACTAAACCTAAGCCTAACCCAAACCCTAAACCTAACCTAAACCCAAGCCCTAACACTAACCCTAACCCTAACCATAACCCAAGCCCTAAAACTAACCCTAACCCTAACACTTAACCTAACCCTAACCCTTACCCTAACCCTAACACTAAACCTAAACCAAACCAAACCCTAACCCGAAGCCTAAACCTAACCCTAACCCTAATCCAAACCCTAACCCTAACACCCTAACCCTAACCCGAACCCTAAACCTAACCCTAACCCTAACCCTAACTCAAACCCAAACCCAAACACTATCCCTAACCCAAACCCTAACCCTAACCCTAACACTAACCCTGACCGTAACCCAAATCCTAACCCTAACCCTACCCCTAACACTAACCCTAAACCAAACCCTAACCCTAACCCTAACCATAACCCAACCCCAAACCCTAACCCTAACCCTAACCCTAACACAAAACCTAACCCTAAACCTAACCCTACTCTAAAACCTAACCGTAACACTAAACCTAACCCTAACCCTATCGCTTAGCCCTAACCCTAACCCTATCCCTAACCCTAAGCCAAACCCTAACCCTAACTCTAACCCTAACCCTAAACCTAACCCTAACCCAAGCCAAACACTAACCCTAAACCTAACCCTAACCCTAACTCAAACCATAACCCTAACCATAACCCTAACCGTAACCCTTAAAAAAACCCTAACCCTAACCCTAAACCTAACCCTACCCTAAACCCTAACCGTAACACTAACCCTAACCCTAACCCAACCCCTAACCCTAACCCTAACGCTAACCCCTAACCCTAACCCCAAACTTAACCCTAACCCAAACCTAAACACAAAAACTAAGCCTAAACTTAAACCTAACCCAAACCCTAACCCGATCCCTTACTCTAACCCAAACCCAAACCCTAACCCTAACACTAACCCTAACACTAACCCTAACACTAACCCTAACTCTAAACCTAAACCTAACCCAAACACAAACCCTAACCCTAAGCCTAACCCAAACCTTAAACCTAACCTAAACCCAAGCCTTAACGCTAACCCTAACCCTAAACCAAGCCCTAAAACTAACCCTAACCCTAACCCTAACCCTAACCCAAACCTAAACCCTAACCCAAACACTAACCCTAACCCTAACCCTAAAACAAACCAAAACCGTAACCCTAACCGTATCCGTAACCCTAACCCTAACCCTAAACCTAACCTAAGCTCTATCCCTAACCCTAACATTAACAATACCCCAAACCAATCCCTAACCCTAACCCTAACCCCAGCACTAAACCAAATCTAAACCCTAACCCTAACCCTAAACCTAACCCTAACCCTAACCCTAACCCTAAAACTAAACCTAATCCTAACCCTAAACCTAACCCTAACCCCAAACCTAACCCTAAACGTAACCCTAAACCAAACCCCAACTCTAAACCTAACTCTAACCCAAACCTAAACCTTAACCCTAATCTTAATCCTAACCCTAACCTTAACCCTAAAACACCCCTAACCCTAACCCTAACCCTAAATCTTCCCCTAACCCTAAAAGTAACCCTAAACCAAACCAAACCGTAACCCTAACACTAAACCTAACCCTAACCCTAACCCAAACCCTAACCCTAACACTTACCCTAACCCTAACCCTAAGCCTAATCCTAAACCAAACCCACACCCTAAACCTAACCATAACCCTAACCGAAAACGTAACCTTAACCCTAACCCAAACCCAAACTTCAACACTAACCCTAACCCTAACCCTAACCCTAACCCAAACCCTAATCCTAACACTAACACTAACACTAACGCTAACCCTAACCCTAACCCTAACCCTAATCCTAACACTAACACTAACGCTAACACTAACCCTAAGTCAAACCAAAACCTACAATATCCCTAAACCTAACACTAACCCAAGCTCAAACACTAATCCTAATCCTAACCCTAACCCTAAAACCTAACCCTAAACCTAAACTTAACCCAAACCTGAACCCTAACCCAAACCCAAACCCTAAACCTAACCCAAACCCTAACGCTAACCCTAACCCTAAGCCCTAACCCTAACCCTAACCTTAACCCTAACCCAAACCCTAACCCAAAACCTAACCCTAACACTAACCCTAACCCAAGCCCAAACACTAACCCAAACCCTCACCCTAACCCTATCCCTAACACTAACCCTAACCCTAACCCTCACCCTAACCCTATCCCTAACCCTAACCCTAACCCTAAGCCTAACCCTAACCCTAAGCCAAACCCTAACCCTAACTCTAACCCTAACCCTAAACCTAACCCTAACCCAAGCCCAAACACTAACCCCAAACCTAACCCTTACCCTATCCATAATTTTAACCCTAACACAAACTAAACCCTAACCCAAACCCTAACCCTAACCCTAACTATAACCCTAAACCTAACCCAAACCCTAATCCTAATACGAACCCTAACCCTAACACAAACCCTAACCCTAACCCTTACCCTAACCCAAACCCTATCCCAAAACCTAACACTAACCCAAAGCCTAACCCTAACCCTAACCCTAACCGAAACCCAAACCCTAATCCTAACACTAAAACTAACCCTAATCCTAATCCTAACACTAACCGTAACCCACACCCAAACCCTAACCCGAACCCTAACCCTAACCCTATCCCTATTGCCTAGCCCTAACCCCAACCCTAACCCCAACCCTAACCCTAACACTAACCCTAACCCTAAACCACCCCTTAACATAACCCTAACCCTAACCCTTCCCTTAACCCTAACACTAACCCTAAACCAAACCAAATCGTAACCCTAACCCTAAACCTAACCCTAACCCAAACCCTAAACCTAACACAAACCCTAACGATAACACCAACCCTAACCCTAACCCTAACCCTAACCCCAAACCAATCCCTAACCCTAACCCTAACCCCAGCACTAAACCAAATCTAAACCCTAACCCTAACCCTAACCCTAACCCTAACCCTAACCCTAAAACTAAACCTAATCCTAACCCTAAACCTAACCCTAACCCCAAACCTAACCCTAAACGTAACCCTAAACCAAACCCCAACTCTAAACCTAACTCTAACCCAAACCTAAACCTTAACCCTAATCTTAATCCTAACCCTAACCTTAACCCTAAAACACCCCTAACCCTAACCCTAACCCTAAATCTTCCCCTAACCCTAAAAGTAACCCTAAACCAAACCAAACCGTAACCCTAACACTAAACCTAACCCTAACCCTAACCCAAACCCTAACCCTAACACTTACCCTAACCCTAACCCTAAGCCTAATCCTAAACCAAACCCACACCCTAAACCTAACCATAACCCTAACCGAAAACGTAACCCTAACCCTAACCCAAACCCAAACTTCAACACTAACCCTAACCCTAACCCTAACCCTAACCCAAACCCTAATCCTAACACTAACACTAACACTAACGCTAACCCTAACCCTAACCCTAACCCTAATCCTAACACTAACACTAACGCTAACCCTAACCCTAACACTAACCATAAGTCAAACCAAAACCTACAATATCCCTAAACCTAACACTAACCCAAGCTCAAACACTAATCCTAATCCTAACCCTAACCCTAAAACCTAACCCTAAACCTAAACTTAACCCAAACCTGAACCCTAACCCAAACCCAAACCCTAAACCTAACCCAAACCCTAACGCTAACCCTAACCCTAAGCCCTAACCCTAACCCTAACCTTAACCCTAACCCAAACCCTAACCCAAAACCTAACCCTAACACTAACCCTAACCCAAGCCCAAACACTAACCCAAACCCTCACCCTAACCCTATCCCTAACACTAACCCTAACCCTAACCCTCACCCTAACCCTATCCCTAACCCTAAACCTAACCCTAACCCTAACCCTAACCCTAACCCAAACCCTAACCCTAACTCTAACCCTAACCCTAAACCTAACCCTAACCCAAGCCCAAACACTAACCCCAAACCTAACCCTTACCCTATCCATAATTTTAACCCTAACACAAACTAAACCCTAACCCAAACCCTAACCCTAACCCTAACTATAACCCTAAACCTAACCCAAACCCTAATCCTAATACGAATCCTAACCCTAACACAAACCCTAACCCTAACCCTTACCCTAACCCTAACCCTATCCCAAAACCTAACACTAACCCAAAGCCTAACCCTAACCCTAACCCTAACCGAAACCCAAACCCTAATCCTAACACTAAAACTAACCCTAATCCTAATCCTAACACTAACCGTAACCCAAACCCAAACCCTAACCCGAACCCTAACCCTAACCCTATCCCTGTTGCCTAGCCCTAACCCCAACCCTAACCCTAACACTAACCCTAACCCTAAACCACCCCTTAACATAACCCTAACCCTAACCCTTCCCTTAACCCTAACACTAACTCTAAACCAAACCAAACCGTAACCCTAACCCTAAACCTAACCCTAACCCAAACCCTAAACCTAACACAAACCCTAACGATAACACCAACCCTAACCCTAACCTAAACCCTAACCCTAACCCTAACCCTAACCCTAACCCCTAAACCTAACCCTAACCTTAACCCTAACCCTAACCCAAATCCTAACCCTAACCCTAACCCTAACCATAACCCCTAAACCTAACCCTAACCTTAACCCTAAACTTAAACCTAACCCAAACCCTAACCCAATCCCTTGCTCTAACGCAAACCCAAACCCAAACCCTAACCCTAACCCTAACCCTAACACTAACCCTAACACTAACCCTAAACCTAAACCTAAACCTAACCCAAACACAAACCCTAACCCTAACCCTAACCCAAACCTTAAACCTCACCTAAACCCAAGCCCTAACCCTAACCCTAACCCTAAGACAAACCCTAACCCTAACTCTAACCCTAACCCTAAAACTTACCCTAACCCAAGCCCAAACACTAAGCCTAAACCTAACCCTAACCCTAACCCAAACCCTAACCGTAACCCTAACCCTAACCCTAACACAAACCCTAACCCTAAAAGTAACCCTAAACCTAAGCCTACCCCAAATCCTAACCGTAATACTAAACCTAAACCTAACACTAAACCTAACCCAAGCCCTAACGCTAACCCTAACCCTAAGCCCTAACCCTAACCCTAACCTTAACCCTAACCCAAACCCTAACCCAAACCCTAACCCTAACACTAAACCTAACCCAAACCCTAACCCTAAACCTTACTCTAACCCAAACCCAATCCCTAACCCTAACCTTAATCCTAACCCTAACCCTAAACCTAAACTTAACCCAAACCCAAACCCTAAACCTAAGCCTAACCCAAACCCTAACCCTATCCCTATCACCTAGCCCTAACCCTAACCCTAACCCTAGGCCAAACCCTAACCCTAACTCTAACCCTAACCCTAAACCTAACCCTAACCCAAGCCCAAACACTAACCCCAAACCTAACCCTTACCCTATCCATAATTTTAACCCTAACACAAACTAAACCCTAACCCAAACCCTAACCCTAACCCTAACTATAACCCTAAACCTAAACCAAACCCTAATCCTAACACGAACCCTAACTCTAACACAAACCCTAACCCTAACCCTTACCCTAACCCTAACCCTATCCCAAAACCTAACACTAACCCAAAGCCTAACCCTAACCCTAACCCTAACCGAAACCCAAACCCTAATACTAACACTAAAACTAACCCTAATCCTAATCCTAACACTAACCGTAACCCAAACCCAAACCCTAACCCGAACTCTAACCCTAACCCTATCCCTATTGCCTAGCCCTAACCCCAACCCTAACCCTAAACCTAACCCTAACCCTAAACCACCCCTTAACATAACCCTAACCCTAACCCTTCCCTTAACCCTAACACTAACCCTAAACCAAACCAAACCGTAACCCTAACCCTAAACCTAACCCTAACCCAAACCCTAAACCTAACACAAACCCTAACGATAACACCAACCCTAACCCTAACCTAAACCCTACCCCTAACCCTAAGCCTAACCCTAACCCCTAAACCTAACCTAAACCCAAGCCCTAACACTAAGCCTAACCCTAACCATAACCCAAGCCCTAAAACTAACCCTAACCCTAACCCTTAACCTAACCCTAACCCCTACCCTAACCCTAACACTAAACCTAAACCAAACCAAACCCTAACCCGAAGCCTAGACCTAACCCTAACCCTAATCCAAACCCTAACCCTAACACCCTAACCCTAACCCGAACCCTAAACCTAACCCTAACCCTAACCCTAACTCAAACCCAAACCCATACACTATCCCTATCCCAAACCCTAACCCTAACCCTAACACTAACCCTGACCGTAAACCAAATCCTAACCCTAACCCTACCCCTAACACTAACCCTAAACCAAACCCTAACCCTAACCCTAAACATAACCCAAACCCAAACCCTAACCGTAACCCTAACCCTAACACAAACCCTAACACTAAACCTAACCCTAACTTAAACCCTAACCGTAACACTAAACCTAACCTTATCCCTATCGTTAACCTCTCACCCTAACCCTATCCCTAACCCTAAGCCAAACCCTAACCCTAACTCTAACCCTAACCCTAAACCTAACCCTAACCCAAGCCCAAACACTAACCCTAAACCTATCCCTAACCCTAACTCAAACCATAACCCTAACCATAACCCTAACCGTAACCCTTAAAAAAACCCTAACCCTAACCCTAAACCTAACCCTACCCTAAACCCTAACCGTAACACTAACCCTAACCCTAACCCAACCCCTAACCCTAACCCTAATGCTAACCCCTAACCCTAACCCCAAACTTAACCCTAACACAAACCTAAACACAAACCCTAACCCTAAACTTAAACCTAACCCACACCCTAACCCGATCCCTTACTCTAACCCAAACCCAAACCCTCACCCTAACACTAACCCTAACACTAACCCTAACACTAACCCTAACTCTTAACCTAAACCTAACCCAAACACAAACCCTAACCCTAAGCCTAACCCAAACCTTAAACCTAACCTAAACCCAAGCCTTAACGCTAACCTTAACCCTAACCCAAGCCCTAAAACTAACCATAACCCTAACCCAAACCTAAACCCTAACCCAAACACTAACCCTAACTCTAACCCTAAAACAAACCAAAACCGTAACCCTAACCGTATCCGTAACCCTAACCCTAACCCTAAACCTAACCTAAGCTCTATCCCTAACCCTAACATTAACCCTACCCCAAACCAATCCCTAACCCTAACCCTAACCCTAGCACTAAACCAAATCTAAACCCTAACCCTAACCCTAAACCTAACCCTAACCCTAACCCTAACCCTAATACTAAACCTAATCCTAACCCTAAACCTAACCCTAACCCCAAACCTAACCCTAAACCTAACCCTAAACCAAACCCCAACTCTAAACCTAACTCTAACCCAAACCTAAACCTTAACCCTAATCTTAATCCTAACCCTAACCTTAACCGTAAAACACCCCTAACACTAACCCTAACCCTAACTCTTCCCCTAACCCTAACAGTAACCCTAAACCAAACCAAACCGTAACCCTAACACTAAACCTAACCCTAACCCTAACCCAAACCCTAACCCTAACACTTACCCTAACTCTAACCCTAAGCCTAATCCTAAACCAAACCCACACCCTAAACCTAACCATAACCCTAACCGAAAACGTAACCCTAACCCTAACCCAAACCCAAACTTCAACACTAACCCTAACCCTAACCTTAACCCTAACCCAAACCCTAATCCTAACACTAACACTAACACTAACGCTAACCCTAACCCTAACCCTAACCCTAATCCTAACACTAACACTAACGCTAACCCTAACCCTAACCCTAACCCTAAGTCAAACCAAAACCTACAATATCCCTAAACCTAACACTAACCGAAGCCCAAACACTAATCCTAATGCTAACCCTAACCCTAAAACCTAACCCTAAACCTAAACTTAACCCAAACCTGAACCCTAACCCAAACCCAAACCCTAAACCTAACACAAACCCTAACGCTAACCCTAACCCTAAGCCCTAACGCTAACCCTAACCTTAACCCTAACCCAAACCCTAACCCAAAACCTAACCCTAACACTAACCCTAACCCAAGCCCAAACACTAACCCCAACCCTCACCCTAACCCTATCCCTAACACTAACCCTAACCCTAACCCTCACCCTAAACCTATCCCTATCGCCTAGCCCTAACCCTAACCCTAACCCTAAGCCAAACCCTAAACCTAACTCTAACCCTAACCCTAAACCTAACCCTAACCCAAGCCCAAACACTAACCCCAAACCTAACCCTTACCCTATCCATAATTTTAACCCTAACACAAACTAAACCCTAACCCAAACCCTAACCCTAACCCTAACTATAACCCTAAACCTAACCCAAACCCTAATCCTAATACGAACCCTAACCCTAACACAAACCCTAACCCTAACCCTTACCCTAACACTAACGCTTTCCCTAAACCTAACACTAACCCACAGCCTAACCCTAACAATAACCGAAACCTAAACCCAAACCCTAATCCTAACACTAAAACTAACCCTAATCCTAATCCGAACACTAACCGTAACCCAAACCCAAACCCTAAACCGAACCCTAACCCTAACCCTATCCCTATTGCCTAGCCCTAACCCCAACCCTAACCCTAACCCTAACCCTAACCCTAAACCACCCCTTAACATAACCCTAACCCTAACCCTTCCGTTAACCCTAACACTAACCCTAAACCAAACCAAACCGTAACCCTAACCCTAAACCTAACCCTAACCCAAACCCTAAACATAACACAAACCCTAACGATAACACCAACCCTAACCCTAACCTAAACCCTAACCCTAACCCCTAAACCTAACCCTAACCTTAACCCTAACCCTAACCCAAATCCTAACCCTAACCCTAACCCTAACCATAACCCCTAAACCTAACCCTAACCTTAACCCTAAACTTAAACCTAACCCAAACCCTAACCCAATCCCTTACTCTAACGCAAACCCAAACCCAAACCCTAACCCTAACTCTAACCCTAACACTAACCCTAACACTAACCCTAAACCTAAACCTAAACCTAATCCAAACACAAACCCTAACCCTAACCCTAACCCTAACCCAAACCTTAAACCTCACATAAACCCAAGCCCTAACCCTAACCCTAACCCTAAGACAAACCCTAACCCTAACTCTAACCCTAACCCTAAAACTTACCCTAACCCAAGCCCAAACACTAACCCTAAACCTAACCCAAACCCTAACCCTAACCCTAACACTAACCCTAACACAAACCCTAACCCTAAAAGTAACCCTAAACCTAAGCCTACCCCAAATCCTAACCGTAATACTAAACCTAAACCTAACACTAAACCTAACCCAAACCCTAACGATAACCATAACCCTAAGCCCTAACCCTAACCCTAACCTTAACCCTAACCCAAACCCTAACCCAAACCCTAACCCTAACACTAAACCTAACCCAAACCCTAACCCTAAACCTTACTCTAACCCAAACCCAATCCCTAACCCTAACCTTAATCCTAACCCTAACCCTAAACCTAAACTTAACCCAAACCCAAACCCTAAACCTAAGCCTAACCCAAACCCTAACCCTATCCCTATCACCTAGCCCTAACCCTAACCCTCACCCTAGGCCAAACCCTAACCCTAACTCTAACCCTAACCCTAAACCTAACCCTAACCCAAGCCCAAACACTAACCCCAATCCTAACCCTTACCCTATCCATAATTTTAACCCTAACACAAACTAAACCCTAACCCAAACTCTAACCCTAAACTTAACTATAACCCTAAACCTAACCCAAACCCTAATCCTAACACGAACCCTAACTCTAACACAAACCCTAACCCTAACCCTTACCCTAACCCTAACCGTATCCCAAAACCTAACACTAACCCAAAGCCTAACCCTAACCCTAACCCTAACCGAAACCCAAACCCTAATCCTAACACTAAAACTAACCCTAATCCTAATGCTAACACTAACCGTAACCCAAGCCCAAACCCTAACCCGAACCCTAACCATAACCCTATCCCTATTGCCTAGCCCTAACCCCAACCCTAACCCTAACCCTAACCCTAACCCTAACCCTAAACCTAAACTTAACCCAAACCCAAACCCTAAACCTAAGCCTAACCCAAACCCTAAACCTAACCTAAACCCAAGCCCTAACCCTAACCCTAACCCTAACCATAACCCAAGCCCTAAAACTAACCCTAACCCTAACCCTTAACCTAACCCTAACCCTTACCCTAACCCTAACACTAAACCTAAACCAAACCAAACCCTAACCCTAAGCCTAAACCTAACCCTAACCCTAATCCAAACCCTAACCCTAACACCCTAACCCTAACCCCAACCCTAAACCTAACCCTAACCCTAAGCCTAACTCAAACCCAAACCCAAACACTATCCCTAACCCAAACCCTAACCCTAACCCTAACACTAATCCTGACCGTAACCCAAATCCTAACCCTAACCATACCCCTAACACTAACCTTAAACCAAACCCTAACCCTAACCCTAACCATAACCCAAACCCAAACCCTAACCCTAACCCTAACCCTAACCCTAAGACAAACCCTAACCCTTAACCTAACCCTACCCCTAAACCCTAACCGTAACACTAAACCTAACCCTATCCCTATCGCTTAGCCCTAACCCTAAGCCAAACCCTAACCCTAACTCTAACCCTAACCCTAAACCTAACCCTAACCCAAGCCCAAACACTAACCCTAAACCTAACCCTAACCCTAACTCAAACCATAACCCTAACCATAACCCTAACCGTAACCCTTAAAAAAACCCAAACCCTAACCCTAAACCTAACCCTACCCTAAACCCTAACCGTAACACTAACCCTAACCCTAACCCAACCCCTAACCCTAACCCTAACGCTAACCCCTAACCCTAACCCCAAACTTAACCCTAACCCAAACCTAAACACAAACCCTAACCCTAACCTTAAACCTAACCCAAACCCTAACACGATCCCTTACTCTAACCCAAACCCAAACCCTAACCCTAACACTAACCCTAACACTAACCCTAACCCTAACCCTAACCCTAACCCTAACTCTAAACCTAAACCTAACCCAAACACAAACCCTAACCCTAAGCCTAACCCAAACATTAAACCTTACCTAAACCCAAGCCTTAACCCTTACCCTAACCCCAACCCAACCCCTAAAACTAACCCTAACCCTAAGCCTAACCCAAACCGAAACCCTAACCCAAACACTAACCCTAACCCTAACCCTAAAACAAACCAAAACCGTAACCCTAACCGTAACCGTAACCCTAACCCTAACCCTAACACTAAACCTAACCCAAACCCTAACGCTAACCATAACCCTAAGCACTAACCCTAACCCTAAACTTAACCCTAACCCAAACCCTAACCCAAACCCTAACCCTAACCCTAACCCTAACCCTAACCCTAAAACAAACCAAAACCGCAACCCTAACCGTAACCGTAACCCTAACCCTAACCCTAACCATAACCTAAGCTCTATCCCTAACCCTAACATTAACCCTACCCCAAACCAATCCCTAACCCTAACCCTAACCCTAACACTAATCCAAATCTAAACCCTAAACCTAACCCTAACCCTAACCCTAACCCTAACCCTAACCTTAATCCTAAACCTAATCCTAACCCTAAACCTAATCCTAAACCAAACCCCAACTCTAAACCTAACTCTAACCCAAACCTAAACCTTAACCCTAATCTTAATCCTAACCCTAACCTTAACCCTAAAACACCCCTAACCCTAACCCTAACCCTAAATCTTCCCCTAACCCTAACAGTAACCCTAAACCAAACCAAACCGTAACCCTAACACTAAACCTAACCCTAACCCTAACCCAAACCCTAACCCTAACACTTACCCTAACCCTAACCCTAAGCCTAATCCTAAACCAAACCCACACCCTAAACCTAACCATAACCCTAACCGAAAACGTTACCCTAACCCTAACCCAAACCCAAACTTCAACACTAACCCTAACCCTAACCCTAACCCTAACCCAAACCCTAATCCTAACACTAACACTAACCCTAACCCTAACCCTAATCCTAACACTAACACTAACGCTAACCCTAACCCTAACCCTAACCCTAAGTCAAACCAAAACCTACTCCTATCCCTAAACTTAACGCTAACCCAAGCCCAAACACTAATCCTAATCCTAACCCTAACCCTAAAACCTAACCCTAAACCTAAACTTAACCCAAACCTGAACCCTAACAAAAACCCAAACCCTAAACCTAACCCTAACACTAAACCTAACGCAAACCCTAACGCTAACCCTAACCCTAAGCCCTAACCCTAACCCTAACCTTAACCCCAACCGAAACCCTAACCCAAAACCTAACCCTAACACTAACCCTAACCCAAGTCCAATCACTAACCCCAACCCCCACCCTAACCCTAACCCTAACCCTAACCCTAACCCTAACCCTAAACCACCCCTTAACATAACCCTAACCCTAACCCTTCCCCTAACCCTAACACTAACCCTAAACTAAACCAAACCGTAAATCTAACCCTAAACCTAACCCTAACCCTAAACCAAACCCTAAACCTAACACAAAACCTAACGATAACACCAACCCTAACCCTAACCCAAACCCTAACCCTAACCCTAACCCTAACCCCTAAACCTAACCCTAACCTTAACCCTAACCTTAAACCTAACCCAAACCCTAACCCGATCCCTTGCTCTAACCCAAACCCAAACCCTAACCCTAAGCCTAACCCAAACCTTAAACCTAACCTAAACCCAAGCCCTAACCCTTACCCTAACCATAACCCAAGCCCTAAAACTAACTCTAACCCTAACCCTAACCCAAACCTAAATGCTAACCCAAACCCTGACCCTAACCCTAACCCTAAACCAAACCTAAACATTAACCCTAACCCTAACCCTAACCCTAACCCTAACCCTAACCTAAACTCTATCCCTAACCCTAACACTAACCCTACCCCAAACCAATCCCTAACCCTAACCCTAACCCTAACCCTAACCCTAAAGCAAACCTAAACCCTAACCCTAACACCAACCCTAAACCTAACCCTAAACCAAACCCGAACTCTAAACCTAACTCTAAACCAAACCTCAACCTTAACCCTCACCTTAATCATAACCCTAACCCTAACCCTAAACCACCCCTAACCCTAACCCTAACCCTAACCCTTCCCCTAACCCTAACACTAACCCTAATCCTAACATTAACACTAACGCTAACCATAACCCTAATCCTAACCCTAACCCTAACCCTAACCAAAACCCTAAGTACCCTAACCCTAACCCTAACCATAACCCAAACCCTAATCCGAACACTAACACTAACGATAACCCTAACCCTAACCCTTAGCCAAACCAAAACCTACTCCTATCCCTAAACTTAACCCAAACCTAAGCCCAAACACTAACCCAAACCCTATCCCTAACCCTAACCCTAACCCGAACCCTCACACTAAGCCTAACCCAAACTCTAAACCTAGCCTAAACTCAAGGCCTAACTCTAACCCTAAGCCTAACCCAAGCCATAAAACTAACCCTAACCCTAACCCTAAGACAAACCCTAACCCTAACCCTATCCCTAAACCCAACCCTAACCCAATCCCAAACAAGAACCCTAAACCTAGAAGTAACCCTAACCCAAACCCTAATCCTAACCCTAAACCTAACCCTAACACAAACCCTAACCCTAACCCTATCCTAACACTAACCCTAACTCAAACCCTAACCGTAAGTCTAACTCTAACCCGAACCCTAACACTAACCCTAACCCTAACCCCTAACTCTAACCCCAACCCAAATCAAACCCTAACGCTAACCCTAACCCTAACCCTAACCCAAAACCTAAACCTAAACCTAACCCTAATCCTAAACCTAACCCTAACCCTAACCCTAACCCTAACCCCAACCCTAACCCTAAACCTAACCTTAAACGAAACCCTAACCCTAACCCTAACACAAAACTAAACCCTCACCCAAACCCTAACCCTAACCGTAACTCTAAACCAAACCTAAACATTAACCCTAACCCTAACACTAACCCTAACCCTAACCTTAACCCTAACCCAAACCCTAACCCAAAACCTAACCATAACACTAACCCTAACCCAAGCCCAAACACTAACCCCAACCCTCACCCTAACCCTATCCCTAACCCTAACCCTCACCCTAACCCTATCCCTATCGCCTAGCCCTAACCCTAACCCTAACCCTAAGCCAAACCCTAACCTTAACTCTAACCCTAACCCTAAACCTAACCCTAACCCAAGCCCAAACACTAACCCCAAACCTAACCCTTACCATATCCATAATTTTAACCCTAACACAAACTAAACCCTAACCCAAACCCTAACCCTAACCCTAACTATAACCCTAAACCTAACCCAAACCCTAATCCTAATACGAACCCTAACCCTAACACAAACCCTAACCCTAACCCTTACCCTAACCCTAACCCTATCCCAAAACCTAACACTAACCCAAAGCCTAACCCTAACCCTAACCCTAACCGAAACCCAAACCCTAATGCTAACACTAAAACTAACCCTAATCCTAATCCTAACACTAACACTAACCGTAACCCAAACCCAAACCCTAACCCGAACCCTAACCCTAACCCTATCCCTATTGCCTAGCCCTAACCCCAACCCTAACCCTAACCCTAACCCTAACCCTAAACCACCCCTTAACATAACCCTAACCCTAACCCTTCCCTTAACCCTAACACTAACCCTAAACCAAACCAAATCGTAATCCTAACCCTAAACCTAACCCTAACCCAAACCCTAAACCTAACACAAACCCTAACGATAACACCAACCCTAACCCTAACCTAAACCCTAACCCTAACCCTAACCCTAACCCTAACCCCTAAACATAACCCTAACCTTAACCCTAACCCTAACCCAAATCCTAACCCTAACCCTAACCCTAACCCTAACCCCTAAACCTAACCCTAACCTTAACCCTAAACTTAAACCTAACCCAAACCCTAACCCAATCCCTTACACTAACGCAAACCCAAACCCAAACCCTAACCCTAACCCTAACCCTAACCCTAACACTAACCCTAACACTAACCCTAAACCTAAACCTAAACCTAACCCAAACACAAACCCTAACCCTAACCCTAACCCAAACCTTAAACCTCACCTAAACCCAAGCCCTAACCCTAACCCTAACCCTAAGACAAACCCTAACCCTAACTCTAACCCTAACCGTAAAACTTACCCTAACCCAAGCCCAAACACTAACCCTAAACCTAACCCTAACCCTAAACCAAACCCTAACCCTAACCCTAACTCTAACCTAACACAAACCCTAACCCTAAAAGTAACCCTAAACCTAAGCCTACCCCAAATCCTAACCGTAATACTAACCCTAACCCTAACACTAAACCTAACCCAAACCCTAACGCTAACCACAAACCTAAGCCCTAACCCTAACCCTAACCTTAACCCTAACCCAAACCCTAACCCAAACCCTAACCCTAACACTAAACCTAACCCAAACCCTAACCCTAAACCTTACTCTAACCCAAATCCAATCCATAACCCTAACCTTAACCCTAACCCTAACCCTAAACCTAAACTTAACCCAAACCCAAAAACTAAACCTAAGCCTAACCCAAACCCTAAACCTAACCTAAACCCAAGCCCTAACACTAACCCTAACCCTAACCATAACCCAAGCCCTAAAACTAACCCTAACCCTAACCCTTAACCTAACCCTAACCCTTACCCTAACCCTAACACTAAACCTAAACCAAACCAAACCCTAACCTGAAGCCTAAACCTAACCCTAACCCTAATCCAAACCCTAACCCTAACACCCTAACCCTAACCCGAACCCTAAACCTAACCCTAACCCTAACCCTAACTCAAACCCAAACCCAAACACTATCCCTAACCCAAACCCTAACCCTAACCCTAACACTAACCCTGACCGTAACCCAAATCCTAACCCTAACCCTACCCCTAACACTAACCCTAAACCAAACCCTAACCCTAACCCTAACCATAACCCAAACCCAAACCCTAACCCTAACCCTAACCCTAACACAAACCCTAACCCTAAACCTAACCCTACCCTAAAACCTAACCGTAACACTAAACCTAACCCTATCCCTATCGCTTAGCCCTAACCCTAACCCTATCCCTAACCCTAAGCCAAACCCTAACCCTAACTCTAACCCTAAACCTAAACCTAACCCTAACCCAAGCCAAACACTAACCCTAAACCTAACCCTAACCCTAACTCAAACCATAACCCTAACCATAACCCTAACCGTAACCCTTAAAAAAACCCTAACCCTAACCCTAAACCTAACCCTACCCTAAACCCTAACCGTAACACTAACCCTAACCCTAACCCAACCCCTAACCCTAACCCTAACGCTAACCCCTAACCCTAACCCCAAACTTAACCCTAACCCAAACCTAAACACAAAACCTAACCCTAAACTTAAACCTAACCCAAACCCTAACCCGATCCCTTACTCTAACCCAAACCCAAACCCTAACCCTAACACTAACCCTAACACTAACCCTAACACTAACCCTAACTCTAAACCTAAACCTAACCCAAACACAAACCCTAACCCTAAGCCTAACCCAAACCTTAAACCTAACCTAAACCCAAGCCTTAACGCTAACCCTAACCCTAAACCAAGCCCTAAAACTAACCCTAACCCTAACCCTAACCCTACCCAAACCTAAACCCTAACCCAAACACTAACCCTAACCCTAACCCTAAAACAAACCAAAACCGTAACCCTAACCGTATCCGTAACCCTAACCCTAACCCTAAACCTAACCTAAGCTCTATCCCTAACCCTAACATTAACAATACCCCAAACCAATCCCTAACCCTAACCCTAACCCCAGCACTAAACCAAATCTAAACCCTAACCCTAACCCTAAACCTAACCCTAACCCTAACCCTAACCCTAAAACTAAACCTAATCCTAACCGTAAACCTAACCCTAACCCCAAACCTAACCCTAAACGTAACCCTAAACCAAACCCCAACTCTAAACCTAACTCTAACCCAAACCTAAACCTTAACCCTAATCTTAATCCTAACCCTAACCTTAACCCTAAAACACCCCTAACCCTAACCCTAACCCTAAATCTTCCCCTAACCCTAAAAGTAACCCTAAACCAAACCAAACCGTAACCCTAACACTAAACCTAACCCTAACCCTAACCCTAACCCAAACCCTAACCCTAACAATTACCCTAACCCTAACCCTAAGCCTAATCCTAAACCAAACCCACACCCTAAACCTAACCATAACCCTAACCGAAAACGTAACCCTAACCCTAACCCAAACCCAAACTTCAACACTAACCCTAACCCTAACCCTAACCCTAACCCAAACCCTAATCCTAACACTAACACTAACACTAACGCTAACCCTAACCCTAACCCTAACCCTAATCCTAACACTAACACTAACGCTAACCCTAACCCTAACCCTAACCCTAAGTCAAACCAAAACCTACAATATCCCTAAACCTAACACTAACCCAAGCTCAAACACTAATCCTAATCCTAACCCTAACCCTAAAACCTAACCCTAAACCTAAACTTAACCCAAACCTGAACCCTAACCCAAACCCAAACCCTAAACCTAACCCAAACCCTAACGCTAACCCTAACCCTAAGCCCTAACCCTAACCCTAACCTTAACCCTAACCCAAACCCTAACCCAAAACCTAACCCTAACACTAACCCTAACCCAAGCCCAAACACTAACCCAAACCCTCACCCTAACCCTATCCCTAACACTAACCCTAACCCTAACCCTCACCCTAAACCTATCCCTATCGCCTAGCCCTAACCCTAACCCTAACCCTAAGCCAAACCCTAACCCTAACTCTAACCCTAACCCTAAACCTAACCCTAACCCAAGCCCAAACACTAACCCCAAACCTAACCCTTACCCTATCCATAATTTTAACCCTAACACAAACTAAACCCTAACCCAAACCCTAACCCTAAACCTAACTATAACCCTAAACCTAACCCAAACCCTAATCCTAATACGAACCCTAACCCTAACACAAACCCTAACCCTAACCCTTACCCTAACCCTAACCCTATCCCAAAACCTAACACTAACCCAAAGCCTAACCCTAACCCTAACCCTAACCGAAACCCAAACCCTAATCCTAACACTAAAACTAACCCTAATCCTAATCCTAACACTAACCGTAACCCAAACCCAAACCCTAACCCGAACCCTAACCCTAACCCTATCCCTATTGCCTAGCCCTAACCCCAACCCTAACCCTAACACTAACCCTAACCCTAAACCACCCCTTAACATAACCCTAACCCTAACCCTTCCCTTAACCCTAACACTAACCCTAAACCAAACCAAACCGTAACCCTAACCCTAAACCTAACCCTAACCCAAACCCTAAACCTAACACAAACCCTAACGATAACACCAACCCTAACCCTAACCTAAACCCTAACCCTAACCCTAACCCTAACCCTAACCCTAACCCCTAAACCTAACCCTAACCTTAACCCTAACCCTAACCCAAATCCTAACCCTAACCCTAACCCTAACCATAACCCCTAAACCTAACCCTAACCTTAACCCTAAACTTAAACCTAACCCAAACCCTAACCCAATCCCTTACTCTAACGCAAACCCAAACCCAAACCCTAACCCTAACCCTAACCCTAACACTAACCCTAACACTAACCCTAAACCTAAACCTAAACCTAACCCAAACACAAACCCTAACCCTAACCCTAACCCAAACCTTAAACCTCACCTAAACCCAAGCCCTAACCCTAACCCTAACCCTAAGACAAACCCTAACCCTAACTCTAACCCTAACCCTAAAACTTACCCTAACCCAAGCCCAAACACTAAGCCTAAACCTAACCCTAACCCTAACCCAAACCCTAACCGTAACCCTAACCCTAACCCTAACACAAACCCTAACCCTAAAAGTAACCCTAAACCTAAGCCTACCCCAAATCCTAACCGTAATACTAAACCTAAACCTAACACTAAACCTAACCCAAACCCTAACGCTAACCCTAACCCTAAGCCCTAACCCTAACCCTAACCTTAACCCTAACCCAAACCCTAACCCAAACCCTAAACCTAACACTAAACCTAACCCAAACCCTAACCCTAAACCTTACTCTAACCCAAACCCAATCCCTAACCCTAACCTTAATCCTAACCCTAACCCTAAACCTAAACTTAACCCAAACCCAAACCCTAAACCTAAGCCTAACCCAAACCCTAACCCTATCCCTATCACCTAGCCCTAACCCTAACCCTAACCCTAGGCCAAACCCTAACCCTAACTCTAACCCTAACCCTAAACCTAACCCTAACCCAAGCCCAAACACTAACCCCAAACCTAACCCTTACCCTATCCATAATTTTAACCCTAACACAAACTAAACCCTAACCCAAACCCTAACCCTAAACCTAACTATAACCCTAAACCTAACCCAAACCCTAATCCTAACACGAACCCTAACTCTAACACAAACCCTAACCCTAACCCTTACCCTAACCCTAACCGTATCCCAAAACCTAACACTAACCCAAAGCCTAACCCTAACCCTAACCCTAACCGAAACCCAAACCCTAATCCTAACACTAAAACTAACCCTAATCCTAATCCTAACACTAACCGTAACCCAAGCCCAAACCCTAACCCGAACCCTAACCCTAACCCTATCCCTATTGCCTAGCCCTAACCCCAACCCTAACCCTAACCCTAACCCTAACCCTAAACCTAAACTTAACCCAAACCCAAACCCTAAACCTAAGCCTAACCCAAACCCTAAACCTAACGTAAACCCAAGCCCTAACCCTAACCCTAACCCTAACCATAACCCAAGCCCTAAAACTAACCCTAACCCTAACCCTTAACCTAACCCTAACCCTTACCCTAACCCTAACACTAAACCTAAACCAAACCAAACTCTGACCCTAAGCCTAAACCTAACCCTAACCCTAATCCAAACCCTAACCCTAACACCCTAACCCTAACCCCAACCCTAAACCTAACCCTAACCCTAACCCTAACTCAAACCCAAACCCAAACACTATCCCTAACCCAAACCCTAACCCTAACCCTAACACTAACCCTGACCGTAACCCAAATCATAACCCTAACCCTACCCCTAACACTAACCCTAAACCAAACCCTAACCCTAACCCTAACCATAACCCAAACCCAAACCCTAACCCTAACCCTAACCCTAACCCTAAGACAAACCCTAACCCTAAACCTAACCCTACCCTAAACCCTAACCGTAACACTAAACCTAACCCTATCCCTATCGCTTAGCCCTAACCCTAACCCTATCCCTAACCCTAAGCCAAACCCTAACCCTAACTCTAACCCTAACCCTAAACCTAACCCTAACCCAAGCCCAAACACCTAAACCTAACCCTAACCCTAACTCAAACCATAACCCTAACCATAACCCTAACCGTAACACTTAAAAAAACCCAAACCCTAACCCTAAAC
Source organism: Eospalax fontanierii (assembly GCA_035773235.1). Classification (NCBI taxonomy): domain Eukaryota; kingdom Metazoa; phylum Chordata; class Mammalia; order Rodentia; family Spalacidae; genus Eospalax; species Eospalax fontanierii. The sequence goes on from CM069537.1 coordinate 464,975, forward strand.
CTAACCCTACCCTAAACCCTAACCGTAACACTAACCCTAACCCTAACCCAACCCCTAACCCTAACCCTAACGCTAACCCCTAACCCTAACCCCAAACTTAACCCTAACCCAAACTTAAACACAAACCCTAACCCTAACCTTAAACCTAACCCAAACCCTAACACGATCCCTTACTCTAACCCAAACCCAAACCCTAACCCTAACACTAACCCTAACACTAACCCTAACCCTAACCCTAACTCTAAACCTAAACCTAACCCAAACACAAAGCCTAACCCTAAGCCTAACCCAAACCTTAAACCTAACCTAAACCCAAGCCTTAACCCTAACCCAAACCCTAACCCTAAGCCTAACCCAAACCTAAATGCTAACCCAAACCCTGACCCTAACCCTAACCCTAAACCAGACCTAAACATTAACCCTAACCCTAACCCTAAACCTAACCCTAACCTAAACTCTATCCCTAACCCTAACACTAACCCTACCCCAAAGAAATCCCTAACCCTAACCCTAACCCTAACCCTAACCCTAAACCAAACCTAAACCCTAACCCTAACACCAACCCTAACCCTAAACCTAACCCTAAACCAAACCCGAACTCTAAACCTAACTCTAAACCAAACCTCAACCTTAACCCTCACCTTAATCATAACCCTAACCCTAACCCTAAACCACCCCTAACCCTAACCCTAACCCTAACACTAACCCTAACACTAACCCTAATCCTAACATTAACACTAACCCTAACCATAACCCTAATCCTAACCCTAACCCTAACCCTAACCAAAACCCTAAGCACCCTAACCCTAACCCTAACCAAAACCCAAACCCTAATCCGGACACTAACACTAACGCTAACCCTAACCCTAACCCTAAGCCAAACCAAAACCTACTCCTATCCCTAAACTTAACCCAAACCTAAGCCCAAACACTAACCCAAACCCTATCCCTAACCCTAACCCTAACCCGAACCCTCACACTAAGCCTAACCCAAACTCTAAACCTAACCTAAACTCAAGGCCTAACTCTAACCCTAAGCCTAACCCAAGCCCTAAAACTAACCCTAACCCTAACCCTAAGACAAACCCTAACCCTAACCCTATCCCTAAACCTAACCCTAACCCAATCCCAAACAAGAACCCTAAACCGAGAAGTAACCCTAACCCAAACCCTAATCCTAACCCTAAACCTAACCCTAACACAAACCCTAACCCTAACCCTATCCTAACACTAACCCTAACGCAAACCCTAACCGTAACTCTAACTCTAACCCGAACCCTAACACTAACCCTAACCCTAACCCCTAACCCTAACCCTAACCCAAATCAAACCCTAACGCTAACCCTAACCCTAACGCTAACCCAAAACCTAAACCTAAACCTAACCCTAATCCTAATCCTAAACCTAACCCAAACCCTAACCCTAACCCTAACCCCAACCCTAACCCTAAACCTAACCTTAAACGAAACCCTAACCCTAACCCTAACACAAAACTAAACCCTCACCCAAACCCTAACCCTAACCGTAACCCTAAACCAAACCTAAACATTAACCCTAACCCGAACACTAACCCTAACCCTAACCTAAACTGTATCCCTAACCCTAACACTAACCCTACCGCAAACCAATCCCTAACCCTAACCCTAACCCTAAATGAAACCTAAACCCTAACCCTAACCCTAACCCTAACTCTAACCCTAACCCTAACCCCAACCCTAACCCTAAACCTAACCCTAAACCAAACCCCAACTCTAAACCTAACTCTAACCCAAACCTAAAACCTAACCCTAACTTTAATCCTAACCCTAACCCTAACCCTAAACCACCCCTTAACATAACCCTAACCCTAACCCTTCCCTTAACCCTAACACTAACCCTAAACCAAACCAAATCGTAATCCTAACCCTAAACCTAACCCTAACCCAAACCCTAAACCTAACACAAACCCTAACGATAACACCAACCCTAACCCTAACCTAAACCCTAACCCTAACCCTATCCCTAACCCTAACCCCTAAACATAACCCTAACCTTAACCCTAACCCTAACCCAAATCCTAACCCTAACCCTAACCCTAACCCTAACCCCTAAACCTAACCCTAACCTTAACCCTAAACTTAAACCTAACCCAAACCCTAACCCAATCCCTTACACTAACGCAAACCCAAACCCAAACCCTAACCCTAACCCTAACCCTAACCCTAACACTAACCCTAACACTAACCCTAAACCTAAACCTAAACCTAACCCAAACACAAACCCTAACCCTAACCCTAACCCAAACCTTAAACCTCACCTAAACCCAAGCCCTAACCCTAACCCTAACCCTAAGACAAACCCTAACCCTAACTCTAACCCTAACCGTAAAACTTACCCTAACCCAAGCCCAAACACTAACCCTAAACCTAACCCTAACCCTAAACCAAACCCTAACCCTAACCCTAACTCTAACCCTAACACAAACCCTAACCCTAAAAGTAACCCTAAACCTAAGCCTACCCCAAATCCTAACCGTAATACTAACCCTAACCCTAACACTAAACCTAACCCAAACCCTAACGCTAACCACAAACCTAAGCCCTAACCCTAACCCTAACCTTAACCCTAACCCAAACCCTAACCCAAACCCTAACCCTAACACTAAACCTAACCCAAACCCTAACCCTAAACCTTACTCTAACCCAAATCCAATCCATAACCCTAACCTTAACCCTAACCCTAACCCTAAACCTAAACTTAACCCAAACCCAAAAACTAAACCTAAGCCTAACCCAAACCCTAAACCTAACCTAAACCCAAGCCCTAACACTAACCCTAACCCTAACCATAACCCAAGCCCTAAAACTAACCCTAACCCTAACCCTTAACCTAACCCTAACCCTTACCCTAACCCTAACACTAAACCTAAACCAAACCAAACCCTAACCCGAAGCCTAAACCTAACCCTAACCCTAATCCAAACCCTAACCCTAACACCCTAACCCTAACCCGAACCCTAAACCTAACCCTAACCCTAACCCTAACTCAAACCCAAACCCAAACACTATCCCTAACCCAAACCCTAACCCTAACCCTAACACTAACCCTGACCGTAACCCAAATCCTAACCCTAACCCTACCCCTAACACTAACCCTAAACCAAACCCTAACCCTAACCCTAACCATAACCCAAACCCAAACCCTAACCCTAACCCTAACCCTAACACAAACCCTAACCCTAAACCTAACCCTACCCTAAAACCTAACCGTAACACTAAACCTAACCCTATCCCTATCGCTTAGCCCTAACCCTAACCCTATCCCTAACCCTAAGCCAAACCCTAACCCTAACTCTAACCCTAAACCTAAACCTAACCCTAACCCAAGCCAAACACTAACCCTAAACCTAACCCTAACCCTAACTCAAACCATAACCCTAACCATAACCCTAACCGTAACCCTTAAAAAAACCCTAACCCTAACCCTAAACCTAACCCTACCCTAAACCCTAACCGTAACACTAACCCTAACCCTAACCCAACCCCTAACCCTAACCCTAACGCTAACCCCTAACCCTAACCCCAAACTTAACCCTAACCCAAACCTAAACACAAAACCTAACCCTAAACTTAAACCTAACCCAAACCCTAACCCGATCCCTTACTCTAACCCAAACCCAAACCCTAACCCTAACACTAACCCTAACACTAACCCTAACACTAACCCTAACTCTAAACCTAAACCTAACCCAAACACAAACCCTAACCCTAAGCCTAACCCAAACCTTAAACCTAACCTAAACCCAAGCCTTAACGCTAACCCTAACCCTAAACCAAGCCCTAAAACTAACCCTAACCCTAACCCTAACCCTAACCCAAACCTAAACCCTAACCCAAACACTAACCCTAACCCTAACCCTAAAACAAACCAAAACCGTAACCCTAACCGTATCCGTAACCCTAACCCTAACCCTAAACCTAACCTAAGCTCTATCCCTAACCCTAACATTAACAATACCCCAAACCAATCCCTAACCCTAACCCTAACCCCAGCACTAAACCAAATCTAAACCCTAACCCTAACCCTAAACCTAACCCTAACCCTAACCCTAACCCTAAAACTAAACCTAATCCTAACCGTAAACCTAACCCTAACCCCAAACCTAACCCTAAACGTAACCCTAAACCAAACCCCAACTCTAAACCTAACTCTAACCCAAACCTAAACCTTAACCCTAATCTTAATCCTAACCCTAACCTTAACCCTAAAACACCCCTAACCCTAACCCTAACCCTAAATCTTCCCCTAACCCTAAAAGTAACCCTAAACCAAACCAAACCGTAACCCTAACACTAAACCTAACCCTAACCCTAACCCTAACCCAAACCCTAACCCTAACAATTACCCTAACCCTAACCCTAAGCCTAATCCTAAACCAAACCCACACCCTAAACCTAACCATAACCCTAACCGAAAACGTAACCCTAACCCTAACCCAAACCCAAACTTCAACACTAACCCTAACCCTAACCCTAACCCTAACCCAAACCCTAATCCTAACACTAACACTAACACTAACGCTAACCCTAACCCTAACCCTAACCCTAATCCTAACACTAACACTAACGCTAACCCTAACCCTAACCCTAACCCTAAGTCAAACCAAAACCTACAATATCCCTAAACCTAACACTAACCCAAGCTCAAACACTAATCCTAATCCTAACCCTAACCCTAAAACCTAACCCTAAACCTAAACTTAACCCAAACCTGAACCCTAACCCAAACCCAAACCCTAAACCTAACCCAAACCCTAACGCTAACCCTAACCCTAAGCCCTAACCCTAACCCTAACCTTAACCCTAACCCAAACCCTAACCCAAAACCTAACCCTAACACTAACCCTAACCCAAGCCCAAACACTAACCCAAACCCTCACCCTAACCCTATCCCTAACACTAACCCTAACCCTAACCCTCACCCTAAACCTATCCCTATCGCCTAGCCCTAACCCTAACCCTAACCCTAAGCCAAACCCTAACCCTAACTCTAACCCTAACCCTAAACCTAACCCTAACCCAAGCCCAAACACTAACCCCAAACCTAACCCTTACCCTATCCACAATTTTAACCCTAACACAAACTAAACCCTAACCCAAACCCTAACCCTAACCCTAACTATAACCCTAAACCTAACCCAAACCCTAATCCTAATACGAACCCTAACCCTAACACAAACCCTAACCCTAACCCTTACCCTAACCCTAACCCTATCCCAAAACCTAACACTAACCCAAAGCCTAACCCTAACCCTAACCCTAACCGAAACCCAAACCCTAATCCTAACACTAAAACTAACCCTAATCCTAATCCTAACACTAACCGTAACCCAAACCCAAACCCTAACCCGAACCCTAACCCTAACCCTATCCCTATTGCCTAGCCCTAACCCCAACCCTAACCCTAACACTAACCCTAACCCTAAACCACCCCTTAACATAACCCTAACCCTAACCTTTCCCTTAACCCTAACACTAACCCTAAACCAAACCAAACCGTAACCCTAACCCTAAACCTAACCCTAACCCAAACCCTAAACCTAACACAAACCCTAACGATAACACCAACCCTAACCCTAACCTAAACCCTAACCGTAACCCTAACCCTAACCCTAACCCTAACCCCTAAACCTAACCCTAACCTTAACCCTAACCCTAACCCAAATCCTAACCCTAACCCTAACCCTAACCATAACCCCTAAACCTAACCCTAACCTTAACCCTAAACTTAAACCTAACCCAAACCCTAACCCAATCCCTTACTCTAACGCAAACCCAAACCCAAACCCTAACCCTAACCCTAACCCTAACACTAACCCTAAACCTAAACCTAAACCTAACCCAAACACAAACCCTAACCCTAACCCTAACCCAAACCTTAAACCTCACCTAAACCCAAGCCCTAACCCTAACCCTAACCCTAAGACAAACCCTAACCCTAACTCTAACCCTAATCCTAAAACTTACCCTAACCCAAGCCCAAACACTAAGCCTAAACCTAACCCTAACCCTAACCCAAACCCTAACCGTAACCCTAACCCTAACCCTAACACAAACCCTAACCCTAAAAGTAACCCTAAACCTAAGCCTACCCCAAATACTAACCGTAATACTAAACCTAAACCTAACACTAAACCTAACCCAAACCCTAACGCTAACCCTAACCCTAAGCCCTAACCCTAACCCTAACCTTAACCCTAACCCAAACCCTAACCCAAACCCTAAACCTAACACTAAACCTAACCCAAACCCTAACCCTAAACCTTACTCTAACCCAAACCCAATCCCTAACCCTAACCTTAATCCTAACCCTAACCCTAAACCTAAACTTAACCCAAACCCAAACCCTAAACCTAAGCCTAACCCAAACCCTAACCCTATCCCTATCACCTAGCCCTAACCCTAACCCTAACCCTAGGCCAAACCCTAACCCTAACTCTAACCCTAACCCTAAACCTAACCCTAACCCAAGCCCAAACACTAACCCCAAACCTAACCCTTACCCTATCCATAATTTTAACCCTAACACAAACTAAACCCTAACCCAAACCCTAACCCTAAACCTAACTATAACCCTAAACCTAACCCAAACCCTAATCCTAACACGAACCCTAACTCTAACACAAACCCTAACCCTAACCCTTACCCTAACCCTAACCGTATCCCAAAACCTAACACTAACCCAAAGCCTAACCCTAACCCTAACCCTAACCGAAACCCAAACCCTAATCCTAACACTAAAACTAACCCTAATCCTAATCCTAACACTAACCGTAACCCAAGCCCAAACCCTAACCCGAACCCTAACCCTAACCCTATCCCTATTGCCTAGCCCTAACCCCAACCCTCACCCTAACCCTAACGCTAACCCAAACCCTAAATCTAAACTTCCCCCAACCCAAAACCCTAAACCTAAGCCTAACCCAAACCCTAAACCTAACGTAAACCCAAGCCCTAACCCTAACCCTAACCCTAACCATAACCCAAGCCCTAAAACTAACCCTAACCCTAACCCTTAACCTAACCCTAACCCTTACCCTAACCCTAACACTAAACCTAAACCAAACCAAACTCTGACCCTAAGCCTAAACCTAACCCTAACCCTAATCCAAACCCTAACCCTAACACCCTAACCCTAACCCCAACCCTAAACCTAACCCTAACCCTAACCCTAACTCAAACCCAAACCCAAACACTATCCCTAACCCAAACCCTAACCCTAACCCTAACACTAACCCTGACCGTAACCCAAATCATAACCCTAACCCTACCCCTAACACTAACCCTAAACCAAACCCTAACCCTAACCCTAACCATAACCCAAACCCAAACCCTAACCCTAACCCTAACCCTAACCCTAAGACAAACCCTAACCCTAAACCTAACCCTACCCTAAACCCTAACCGTAACACTAAACCTAACCCTATCCCTATCGCTTAGCCCTAACCCTAACCCTATCCCTAACCCTAAGCCAAACCCTAACCCTAACTCTAACCCTAACCCTAAACCTAACCCTAACCCAAGCCCAAACACCTAAACCTAACCCTAACCCTAACTCAAACCATAACCCTAACCATAACCCTAACCGTAACACTTAAAAAAACCCAAACCCTAACCCTAAACCTAACCCTACCCTAAACCCTAACCGTAACACTAACCCTAACCCTAACCCAACCCCTAACCCTAACCCTAACGCTAACCCCTAACCCTAACCCCAAACTTAACCCTAACCCAAACTTAAACACAAACCCTAACCCTAACCTTAAACCTAACCCAAACCCTAACACGATCCCTTACTCTAACCCAAACCCAAACCCTAACCCTAACACTAACCCTAACACTAACCCTAACCCTAACCCTAACTCTAAACCTAAACCTAACCCAAACACAAAGCCTAACCCTAAGCCTAACCCAAACCTTAAACCTAACCTAAACCCAAGCCTTAACCCTAACCCAAACCCTAACCCTAAGCCTAACCCAAACCTAAATGCTAACCCAAACCCTGACCCTAACCCTAACCCTAAACCAGACCTAAACATTAACCCTAACCCTAACCCTAAACCTAACCCTAACCTAAACTCTATCCCTAACCCTAACACTAACCCTACCCCAAAGAAATCCCTAACCCTAACCCTAACCCTAACCCTAACCCTAAACCAAACCTAAACCCTAACCCTAACACCAACACTAACCCTAAACCTAACCCTAAACCAAACCCGAACTCTAAACCTAACTCTAAACCAAACCTCAACCTTAACCCTCACCTTAATCATAACCCTAACCCTAACCCTAAACCACCCCTAACCCTAACCCTAACCCTAACACTAACCCTAACACTAACCCTAATCCTAACATTAACACTAACGCTAACCATAACCCTAATCCTAACCCTAACCCTAACCCTAACCAAAACCCTAAGCACCCTAACCCTAACCCTAACCAAAACCCAAACCCTAATCCGGACACTAACACTAACGCTAACCCTAACCCTAACCCTAAGCCAAACCAAAACCTACTCCTATCCCTAAACTTAACCCAAACCTAAGCCCAAACACTAACCCAAACCCTATCCCTAACCCTAACCCTAACCCGAACCCTCACACTAAGCCTAACCCAAACTCTAAACCTAACCTAAACTCAAGGCCTAACTCTAACCCTAAGCCTAACCCAAGCCCTAAAACTAACCCTAACCCTAACCCTAAGACAAACCCTAACCCTAACCCTATCCCTAAACCTAACCCTAACCCAATCCCAAACAAGAACCCTAAACCTAGAAGTAACCCTAACCCAAACCCTAATCCTAACCCTAAACCTAACCCTAACACAAACCCTAACCCTAACCCTATCCTAACACTAACCCTAACGCAAACCCTAACCGTAACTCTAACTCTAACCCGAACCCTAACACTAACCCTAACCCTAACCCCTAACCCTAACCCTAACCCAAATCAAACCCTAACGCTAACCCTAACCCTAACGCTAACCCAAAACCTAAACCTAAACCTAACCCTAATCCTAATCCTAAACCTAACCCAAACCCTAACCCTAACCCTAACCCCAACCCTAACCCTAAACCTAACCTTAAACGAAACCCTAACCCTAACCCTAACACAAAACTAAACCCTCACCCAAACCCTAACCCTAACCGTAACCCTAAACCAAACCTAAACATTAACCCTAACCCGAACACTAACCCTAACCCTAACCTAAACTGTATCCCTAACCCTAACACTAACCCTACCGCAAACCAATCCCTAACCCTAACCCTAACCCTAAATGAAACCTAAACCCTAACCCTAACCCTAACCCTAACCCTAACCCTAACCCTAACCCTAACCCCAACCCTAACCCTAAACCTAACCCTAAACCAAACCCCAACTCTAAACCTAACTCTAACCCAAACCTAAAACCTAACCCTAACTTTAATCCTAACCCTAACCCTAACCCTAAACCACCCCTTAACATAACCCTAACCCTAACCCAAACCCTAACCCTAACACTAACCCTAAACCAAACCAGACCGTAACCCTAGCCCTAAGCCTAAGCCTAACCCTAACCCAACCCTAAACCTAACACAAACCCTAACAATAACACCAACCCTAACCCTAAACCAAACCCTAACCCTAACACTAACCCTAACCCCTAACCCTAACCCTAACCTTACCCATAACCTTAACCCTAACCAAAACCCTAACCCGATCCCTTGCTCTAACCCAAACGCAAAACCTAACCATAACCCTAAACCTAAACCTAACCCAAACAGAAACCCTAACCCTAAGCCTAAACCAAACCTTGAACCTAACCTAAACCCAAGCCCTAACCCTTACCCTAACCATAACCCAAGCCCTAAAACTAACCCTAACCCTAACCCTAACCAAACCTACACGCTAACCAAAACCCTAACCCTAACCCTAACCCTAAACCAAACCTAAACATTAACCCTAACCCTAAAACTAACCCTAACCCTAACCTAAACTCTATCCCTTTCCCTAACACTAACCCTTCCCCAAACCAATCCCTAACCCTAACCCTAACCCTAACCCTAACACTAAACCAAACCTAAACCCTAACACTAACAGTTACCCTAACCCTAATTCTAATTCTAACCCTAAACATAACCCTAACCCTAACCCAAACCCTAACCCTAACCCTAACCCTAACCCTTACTCTAAACCAAATCCTAACCCTAAACCTAACCCTAACCCTAACCCTAACCCTAACCCTAATCCTAAACCTAATCCTAACCCTAAACCTAACCCTAACCCCAAACCTAACCCTAAACCTAACCCTAAACGAAACCCCAACTCTAAACCTAACTCTAACCCAAACCTAAACCTTAACCCTAACCCTAATCCTAACCCTACCCTTAACCCTAAAACACCCCTAACCCTAACCCTAACCCTAAATCTTCCCCTAACCCTAACAGTAACCCTAAACCAAACCAAACCGTAACCCTAACACTAAACCTAACCCTAACCCTAACCCAAACCCTAACCCTAACACTTACCCTAACTCTAACCCTAAGCCTAATCCTAAACCAAACCCACACCCTAAACCTAACCATAACCCTAAACGAAAACGTAACCCTAACCCTAACCCAAACCCAAACTTCAACACTAACCCTAACCCTAAACCTAACCCTAACCCTAACCCAAACCCTAATCCTAACACTAATACTAACACTAACGCTAACCCTAACCCTAACCCTAACCCTAATCCTAACACTAACACTAACGCTAACCCTAACCCTAACCCTAACCCTAAGTCAAACCAAAACCTACTCCTATCCCTAAACCTAACGCTAACCGAAGCCCAAAAACTAATCCTAATCCTAACCCTAACCCTAAAACCTAACCCTAACCCTAAACTTAACCCAAACCTGAACCTTAACCCAAACCCAAACCCTAAACCTAACCCTAACACTAAACATAACCCAAACCCTAACGCTAACCCTCACCCTAACCCTAAGCCCTCACCCTAACCCAAACCTTAACCCTAACCCAAACCCTAACCCAAACCTTAAACCTAACCTAAACTCAAGCCTTAACCCTAACCCTAACCCTAACCCAAGCCCTAAAACTAACCCTAACCCTAACCCTAACCCAAACCTTAAACCTAACCTAAACCCAAGCCTTAACCCTAACCCTAACCCTAACCCAAGCCCTAAAACTAACCCTAACCCTAACCCTAACCCAAACCTAAACCCTAACCCAAACACTAACCCTAACCGTAACCCTAAAACAAACCAAAACCGTAACCCTAACCGTAACCGTAACCGTAACCCTAACCCTAACCTATGCTCTATCCCTAACCCTAATATTAACCCTACCCCAAACCAATCCCTAGCCCTAACCCTAACCCTAATACTAAACCAAAGCTAAACCCTAACCCTAACCCTAACCCTAACCCTAACCCTAATCCTAAACCTAATCCTAACCCTAAACCTAACTCTAACCCCAAACCTAACCCTAAACCTAACCCTAAACCAAAACCCAACTCTAAACCTAACTCTAACCCAAACCTAAACCTTAACCCTAATCTTAATCCTAACCCTAACATTAACCCTAAAACACCCCTAACCCTAACCCTAACCCTAAATCTTCCCCTAACCCTAATAGTAACCCTAAACCAAACCAAACCGTAACCCTAACACTAAACCTAACCCTAACCCTAACCCAAACCCTATCCCTAACACTTACCCTAACCCTAAAGCTAATCCTAATCCACAACCTAAACCTAACCATAACCCTAACCGAAAACGTAACCCTAACCCTAACCCAAACCCAAACTTCAACACTAACCCTAACCCTAACCCTAACCCTAACCCAAACCCTAATCCTAACACTAACACTAACACTAACGCTAACCCTAACCCTAACCCTAACCCTAATCCTAACACTAACACTAACGCTAACCCTAACCCTAACCCTAACCCTAAGTCAAATCAAAACCTACTCCTATCCCTAAACCTAACGCTAACCCAAGCCCAAACACGAATCCTAATCCTAACCCTAACGCTAAAACCTAACCCTAAACCTAAACTTAACCCAAACCTGAACGCTAACCCAAACCCAAACCCTAAACCTAACCCTAACACTAAACCTAACCCAAACCCTAACGCTAACCCTAACCCTAAGCCCTAACCCTAACCCTAACCTTAACCCTAACCCAAACCCTAACCCAAAACCTAACCCTAACACTAACCCTAACCCAAGCCCAAACACTAACCCCAACCCTCACCCTAACCCTATCCCTAACCCTAAACCTAACCCTAACACTAACCCTCACCCTAACCCTACCCTATCGCCTAGCCCTAACCCTAACCCTAACCCTAAGCCAAACCCTAACCCTAACTCTAACCCTAACCCTAAACCTAACCCTAACCAAAGCCCAAACACTAACCCCAAACCTAACCCTTACCCTATCCATAATTTTAACCCTAACACAAACTAAACCCTAACCCAAACCCTAACCCTAAACCTAACTATAACCCTAAACCTAACCCAAACCCTAATCCTAACACGAACCCTAACTCTAACACAAACCCTAACCCTAACCCTTACCCTAACCCTAACCGTATCCCAAAACCTAACACTAACCCAAAGCCTAACCCTAACCCTAACCCTAACCGAAACCCAAACCCTAATCCTAACACTAAAACTAACCCTAATCCTAATCCTAACACTAACCGTAACCCAAGCCCAAACCCTAACCCGAACCCTAACCCTAACCCTATCCCTATTGCCTAGCCCTAACCCCAACCCTCACGCTAACCCTAACCCTAACCCTCACCCTAAACCACCCCTTAACATAACCCTAACCCTAACCCTTCCCCTAACCCTAACACTAATCCTAAACCAAACCAAACCGTAACCCAAACCCTAAACCTAACCCTAACCCTAACCCAAACCCTAAACCTAACACAAACCCTAACGATAACACCAACCCTAACCCTAACCCAAACCTACACGCTAACCCAAACCCTAACCCTAACCCTAACCCTAAACCAAACCTAAACATTAACCCTAACCCTAAAACTAACCCTAACCGTACCCTAAACTCTATCCCTTACCCTAACACTAACCCTACCCCAAACCAATCCCTAACCCTAACCCTAACCCTAACCCTAACACTAAACCAAACCTAAACCCTAACACTAACACTTACCCTAACCCTAATTCTAATTCTAACCCTAAACTTAACCATAACCCTAACACAAACCCTAACCCTAACCCTAACCCTAGCCCTAACTCTAAACCAAATCCTAACCCTAACCCTAAACCTAACCCTAACCCTAACCCTAACCCTAACCCTAACCCTAACCCTAACCCTAACTATATCCCTAAACCTAACCCAAACCCTAATCCTAATACGAACCCTAACCCTAACACAAACCCTAACCCTAACCCTTACCCTAACCCTAACCCTATCCCAAAACCTAACAGTAACCCAAAGCCTAACCCTAACCCTAAACCTAACCGAAACCCAAACCCTAATCCTAACACTAAAACTAACCCTAATCCTAATCCTAACACAAACCGTAACCCAAACCCAAACCCTAAACCGAACCCTAACCCTAACCCTATCCCTATTGCCTAGCCCTAACCCCAACCCTAACCCTAACCCTAACCCTAACCCTAACCCTAAACCACCCCTTAACATAACCCTAACCCTAACCCTTCCCTTAACCCTAAAACTAACCCTAAACCAAACCAAACCGTAACACTAACCCTAAACCTAACCCTAACCCAAACCCTAAACCTAACACAAACCCTAAAGATAACACCAACCCTAACCCTAACCTAAAACCTAACCCTAACCCTAACCCTAACCCTAACCCCTAAACCTAACCCTAACCTTAACCCTAACCCTAACACAAATCCTAACCCTAACCCTAACCCTAACCCTAACCCTAACCCCTAAACCTAACCCTAACCTTAACCCTAAACTTAAACCTAACCCAAACCCTAACCCAATCCCTTACACTAACGCAAACCCAAACCCAAACCCTAACCCTAACCCTAACCCTAACACTAACCCTAACCCTAAACCTAAACCTAACCCAAACACAAACCCTAACCCTAACCCTAACCCAAACCTTAAACCTCACCTAAACCCAAGCCCTAACCCTAACCCTAACCCTAAGACAAACCCTAACCCTAACTCTAACCCTAACCGTAAAACTTACCCTAACCCAAGCCCAAACACTAACCCTAAACCTAACCCTAACCCTAAACCAAACCCTAACCCTAACCCTAACTCTAACCCTAACACAAACCCTAACCCTAAAAGTAACCCTAAACCTAAGCCTACCCCAAATCCTAACCGTAATACTAACCCTAACCCTAACACTAAACCTACCCCAAACCCTAACGCTAACCACAAACCTAAGCCCTAACCCTAACCCTAACCTTAACCCTAACCCAAACCCTAACCCAAACCCTAACCCTAACACTAAACCTAACCCAAACAATAACCCTAAACCTTACTCTAACCCAAATCCAATCCATAACCCTAACCTTAACCCTAACCCTAACCCTAAACCTAAACTTAACCCAAACCCAAAAACTAAACCTAAGCCTAACCCAAACCCTAAACCTAACCTAAACCCAAGCCCTAACACTAACCCTAACCCTAACCATAACCCAAGCCCTAAAACTAACCCTAACCCTAACCCTTAACCTAACCCTAACCCTTACCCTAACCCTAACACTAAACCTAAACCAAACCAAACCCTAACCCGAAGCCTAAACCTAACCCTAACCCTAATCCAAACCCTAACCCTAACACCCTAACCCTAACCCGAACCCTAAACCTAACCCTAACCCTAACCCTAACTCAAACCCAAACCCAAACACTATCCCTAACCCAAACCCTAACCCTAACCCTAACACTAACCCTGACCGTAACCCAAATCCTAACCCTAACCCTACCCCTAACACTAACCCTAAACCAAACCCTAACCCTAACCCTAACCATAACCCAAACCCAAACCCTAACCCTAACCCTAACCCTAACACAAACCCTAACCCTAAACCTAACCCTACCCTAAAACCTAACCGTAACACTAAACCTAACCCTATCCCTATCGCTTAGCCCTAACCCTAACCCTATCCCTAACCCTAAGCCAAACCCTAACCCTAACTCTAACCCTAACCCTAAACCTAACCCTAACCCAAGCCAGACACTAACCCTAAACCTAACCCTAACCCTAACTCAAACCATAACCCTAACCATAACCCTAACCGTAACCCTTAAAAAAACCCTAACCCTAACCCTAAACCTAACCCTACCCTAAACCCTAACCGTAACACTAACCCTAACCCTAACCCAACCCCTAACCCTAACCCTAACGCTAACCACTAACCCTAACCCCAAACTTAACCCTAACCGAAACCTAAACACAAAACCTAACCCTAAACTTAAACCTAACCCAAACCCTAACCCGATCCCTTACTCTAACCCAAACCCAAACCCTAACCCTAACACTAACCCTAACACTAACACTAACACTAACCCTAACTCTAAACCTAAACCTAACCCAAACACAAACCCTAACCCTAAGCCTAACCCAAACCTTAAACCTAACCTAAACCCAAGCCTTAACGCTAACCCTAACCCTAAACCAAGCCCTAAAACTAACCCTAACCCTAACCCTAACCCAAACCTAAACCCTAACCCAAACACTAACCCTAACCCTAACCCTAAAACAAACCAAAACCGTAACCCTAAC
Source organism: Eospalax fontanierii (assembly GCA_035773235.1). Classification (NCBI taxonomy): domain Eukaryota; kingdom Metazoa; phylum Chordata; class Mammalia; order Rodentia; family Spalacidae; genus Eospalax; species Eospalax fontanierii. Next base: position 480,746 of record CM069537.1, read on the forward strand.
CGTATCCGTAACCCTAACCCTAACCCTAAACCTAACCTAAGCTCTATCCCTAACCCTAACATTAACAATACCCCAAACCAATCCCTAACCCTAACCCTAACCCCAGCACTAAACCAAATCTAAACCCTAACCCTAACCCTAAACCTAACCCTAACCCTAAACCTAACCCTAAAACTAAACCTAATCCTAACCGTAAACCTAACCCTAACCCCAAACCTAACCCTAAACGTAACCCTAAACCAAACCCCAACTCTAAACCTAACTCTAACCCAAACCTAAACCTTAATCCTAATCTTAATCCTAACCCTAACCTTAACCCTAAAACACCCCTAACCCTAACCCTAAACCTAAATCTTCCCCTAACCCTAACAGTAACCCTAAACCAAACCAAACCGTAACCCTAACACTAAACCTAACCCTAACCCTAACCCTAACCCAAACCCTAACCCTAACACTTACCCTAACCCTAACCCTAAGCCTAATCCTAAACCAAACCCACACCCTAAACCTAACCATAACCCTAACCGAAAACGTAACCCTAACCCTAACCCAAACCCAAACTTCAACACTAACCCTAACCCTAACCCTAACCCTAACCCAAACCCTAATCCTAACACTAACACTAACACTAACGCTAACCCTAACCCTAACCCTAACCCTAATCCTAACACTAACACTAACGCTAACCCTAACCCTAACCCTAACCCTAAGTCAAACCAAAACCTACAATATCCCTAAACCTAACACTAACCCAAGCTCAAACACTAATCCTAATCCTAACCCTAACCCTAAAACCTAACCCTAAACCTAAACTTAACCCAAACCTGAACCCTAACCCAAACCCAAACCCTAAACCTAACCCAAACCCTAACGCTAACCCTAACTCTAAGCCCTAACCCTAACCCTAACCTTAACCCTAACCCAAACCCTAACCCAAAACCTAACCCTAACACTAACCCTAACCCAAGCCCAAACACTAACCCAAACCCTCACCCTAACCCTATCCCTAACACTAACCCTAACCCTAACCCTCACCCTAAACCTATCCCTATCGCCTAGCCCTAACCCTAACCCTAACCCTAAGCCAAACCCTAACCCTAACTCTAACCCTAACCCTAAACCTAACCCTAACCCAAGCCCAAACACTAACCCCAAACCTAACCCTTACCCTATCCATAATTTTAACCCTAACACAAACTAAACCCTAACCCAAACCCTAACCCTAACCCTAACTATAACCCTAAACCTAACCCAAACCCTAATCCTAATACGAACCCTAACCCTAACACAAACCCTACACCTAACCCTTACCCTAACCCTAACCCTCTCCCAAAACCTAACACTAACCCAAAGCCTAACCCTAACCCTAACCCTAACCGAAACCCAAACCCTAATCCTAACACTAAAACTAACACTAATCCTAATCCTAACACTAACCGTAACCCAAACCCAAACCCTAACCCGAACCCTAACCCTAACCCTATCCCTATTGCCTAGCCCTAACCCCAACCCTAACCCTAACACTAACCCTAACCCTAAACCACCCCTTAACATAACCCTAACCCTAACCCTTCCCTTAACCCTAACACTAACCCTAAACCAAACCAAACCGTAACCCTAACCCTAAACCTAACCCTAACCCAAACCCTAAACCTAACACAAACCCTAACGATAACACCAACCCTAACCCTAACCTAAACCCTAACCCTAACCCTAACCCTAACCCTAACCCCTAAACCTAACCCTAACCTTAACCCTAACCCTAACCCAAATCCTAACCCTAACCCTAACCCTAACCATAACCCCTAAACCTAACCCTAACCTTAACCCTAAACTTAAACCTAACCCAAACCCTAACCCAATCCCTTACTCTAACGCAAACCCAAACCCAAACCCTAACCCTAACCCTAACCCTAACACTAACCCTAACACTAACCCTAAACCTAAACCTAAACCTAACCCAAACACAAACCCTAACCCTAACCCTAACCCAAACCTTAAACCTCACCTAAACCCAAGCCCTAACCCTAACCCTAACCCTAACCCTAAGACAAACCCTAACCCTAACTCTAACCCTAACCCTAAAACTTACCCTAACCCAAGCCCAAACACTAAGCCTAAACCTAACCCTAACCCTAACCCAAACCCTAACCGTAACCCTAACCCTAACCCTAACACAAACCCTAACCCTAAAAGTAACCCTAAACCTAAGCCTACCCCAAATCCTAACCGTAATACTAAACCTAAACCTAACACTAAACCTAACCCAAACCCTAACGCTAACCCTAACCCTAAGCCCTAACCCTAACCCTAACCTTAACCCTAACCCAAACCCTAACCCAAACCCTAACCCTAACACTAAACCTAACCCAAACCCTAACCCTAAACCTTACTCTAACCCAAACCCAATCCCTAACCCTAACCTTAATCCTAACCCTAACCCTAAACCTAAACTTAACCCAAACCCAAACCCTAAACCTAAGCCTAACCCAAACCCTAACCCTATCCCTATCACCTAGCCCTAACCCTAACCCTAACCCTAGGCCAAACCCTAACCCTAACTCTAACCCTAACCCTAAACCTAAAACTAACCCAAGCCCAAACACTAACCCCAAACCTAACCCTTACCCTATCCATAATTTTAACCCTAACACAAACTAAACCCTAACCCAAACCCTAACCCTAAACCTAACTATAACCCTAAACCTAACCCAAACCCTAATCCTAACACGAACCCTAACTCTAACACAAACCCTAACCCTAACCCTTACCCTAACCCTAACCGTATCCCAAAACCTAACACTAACCCAAAGCCTAACCCTAACCCTAACCCTAACCGAAACCCAAACCCTAATCCTAACACTAAAACTAACCCTAATCCTAATCCTAACACTAACCGTAACCCAAGCCCAAACCCTAACCCGAACCCTAACCCTAACCCTATCCCTATTGCCTAGCCCTAACCCCAACCCTAACCCTAACCCTAACCCTAACCCTAACCCTAAACCTAAACTTAACCCAAACCCAAACCCTAAACCTAAGCCTAACCCAAACCCTAAACCTAACGTAAACCCAAGCCCTAACCCTAACCCTAACCCTAACCATAACCCAAGCCCTAAAACTAACCCTAACACTAACCCTTAACCTAACCCTAACCCTTACCCTAACCCTAACACTAAACCTAAACCAAACCAAACCCTGACCCTAAGCCTAAACCTAACCCTAACCCTAATCCAAACCCTAACCCTAACACCCTAACCCTAACCCCAACCCTAAACCTAACCCTAACCCTAACCCTAACTCAAACCCAAACCCAAACACTATCCCTAACCCAAACCCTAACCCTAACCCTAACACTAACCCTGACCGTAACCCAAATCATAACCCTAACCCTACCCCTAACACTAACCCTAAACCAAACCCTAACCCTAACCCTAACCATAACCCAAACCCAAACCCTAACCCTAACCCTAACCCTAACCCTAAGACAAACCCTAACCCTAAACCTAACCCTACCCTAAACCCTAACCGTAACACTAAACCTAACCCTATCCCTATCGCTTAGCCCTAACCCTAACCCTATCCCTAACCCTAAGCCAAACCCTAACCCTAACTCTAACCCTAACCCTAAACCTAACCCTAACCCAAGCCCAAACACCTAAACCTAACCCTAACCCTAACTCAAACCATAACCCTAACCATAACCCTAACCGTAACACTTAAAAAAACCCAAACCCTAACCCTAAACCTAACCCTACCCTAAACCCTAACCGTAACACTAACCCTAACCCTAACCCAACCCCTAACCCTAACCCTAACGCTAACCCCTAACCCTAACCCCAAACTTAACCCTAACCCAAACTTAAACACAAACCCTAACCCTAACCTTAAACCTAACCCAAACCCTAACACGATCCCTTACTCTAACCCAAACCCAAACCCTAACCCTAACACTAACCCTAACACTAACCCTAACCCTAACCCTAACCCTAAACCTAATCCTAACCCAAACACAAAGCCTAACCCTAAGCCTAACCCAAACCTGAAACCTAACCTAAACCCAAGCCTTAACCCTAACCCTAACCCTAACCCAAGCCGTAAACTAACCCTAACCCTAACCCTAACCCAAACCTAAACCCTAACCCAAACACTAACCCTAACCCTAACCCTAAAACAAACCAAAACCGTAACCCTAACCGTAACCGTAACCCTAACCCTAACACTAAACCTAACCCAAACCTTAACGCTAACCATAACCCTAAGCACTAACACTAACCCTAACCTTAACCCTAACCCAAACCCTAACCCAAACCCTAACCCTAACCCTAACCCTAACCCTAACCCTAACCCTAACCCTAACCCTAAAACAAACCAAAACCGTAACCCTAACCGTAACCGTAACCCTAACCCTAACCCTAACCGTAACTAAGCTCTATCCCTAACCCTAACACTAACTCTAACCCAAGCCCAATCACTAACCCCAACCCACACCCTAACCCTAACCCTAACCCTAACCCTAAACCACCCCTTAACATAAGCCTAACCCTAACCCTTCCCCTAACCCTAACACTAACCCTAAACCAAACCAAACCGTAAATCTAACCCTAAACCTAACCCTAACCCTAAACCAAACCCTAAACCTAACACAAACCCTAACGATAACACCAACCCTAACCCTAACCCAAACCCTAACCCTAACCCTAACCCTAACCCTAACCCTAACCCCTAAACCTAACCCTACCCTAAACCCTAACCCTAACCCTAACCCTAACCCTAAACCACCCCTAACCCTAACCCTAACCCTTCCCCTAACCCTAACACTAACCCTAATCCTAACATTAACACTAACGCTAACCATAACCCTAATCCTAACCCTAACCCTAACCCTAACCAAAACCCTAAGCACCCTAACCCTAACCCTAACCAAAACCCAAACCCTAATCCGGACACTAACACTAACGCTAACCCTAACCCTAACCCTAAGCCAAACCAAAACCTACTCCTATCCCTAAACTTAACCCAAACCTAAGCCCAAACACTAACCCAAACCCTATCCCTAACCCTAACCCTAACCCGAACCCTCACACTAAGCCTAACCCAAACTCTAAACCTAACCTAAACTCAAGGCCTAACTCTATCCCTAAGCTAAAATGAAGCCCTACCATTAACCCAACCCCAAACCCTAAGACAAACCCAAACCCTACCCCTATCCCTAACCCAAACCCTACCCCAATCCCAAACAAGAACCCTAAACCTAGAAGTAACCCTAACCCAAACCCTAATCCTAACCCTAAACCTAACCCTAACACAAACCCTAACCCTAACCCTATCCTAACACTAACCCTAACGCAAACCCTAACCGTAACTCTAACTCTAACCCGAACCCTAACACTAACCCTAACCCTAACCCCTAACCCTAACCCTAACCCAAATCAAACCCTAACGCTAACCCTAACCCTAACGCTAACCCAAAACCTAAACCTAAACCTAACCCTAATCCTAATCCTAAACCTAACCCAAACCCTAACCCTAACCCTAACCCCAACCCTAACCCTAAACCTAACCTTAAACGAAACCCTAACCCTAACCCTAACACAAAACTAAACCCTCACCCAAACCCTAACCCTAACCGTAACCCTAAACCAAACCTAAACATTAACCCTAACCCGAACACTAACCCTAACCCTAACCTAAACTGTATCCCTAACCCTAACACTAACCCTACCGCAAACCAATCCCTAACCCTAACCCTAACCCTAAATGAAACCTAAACCCTAACCCTAACCCTAACCCTAACCCTAACCCTAACCCTAACCCCAACCCTAACCCTAAACCTAACCCTAAACCAAACCCCAACTCTAAACCTAACTCTAACCCAAACCTAAAACCTAACCCTAACTTTAATCCTAACCCTAACCCTAACCCTAAACCACCCCTTAACATAACCCTAACCCTAACCCAAACCCTAACCCTAACACTAACCCTAAACCAAACCAAACCGTAACCCTAACCCTAAACCTAAGCCTAACCCTAACCCAACCCTAAACCTAACACAAACCCTAACGATAACACCAACCCTAACCCTAAACCAAACCCTAACCCTAACACTAACCCTAACCCCTAACCCTAACCCTAACCTTAACCCTAACCTTAAACCTAACCCAAACACTAACCCGATCCCTTGCTCTAACCCAAACGCAAAACCTAACCATAACCCTAAACCTAAACCTAACCCAAACTGAAACCCTAACCCTAAGCCTAAACCAAACCTTGAACCTAACCTAAACCCAAGCCCTAACCCTTACCCTAACCATAACCCAAGCCCTAAAACTAACCCTAACCCTAACCCTAACCAAACCTACACGCTAACCAAAACCCTAACCCTAACCCTAACCCTAAACCAAACCTAAACATTAACCCTAACCCTAAAACTAACCCTAACCCTAACCTAAACTCTATCCCTTACCCTAACACTAACCCTACCCCAAACCAATCCCTAACGCTAACCCTAACCCTAACCCTAACACTAAACCAAACCTAAACCCTAACACTAACAGTTACCCTAACCCTAATTCTAATTCTAACCCTAAACATAACCATAACCCTAACCCAAACCCTAACCCTAACCCTAACCCTAACCCTTACTCTAAACCAAATCCTAACCCTAAACCTAACCCTAACCCTAACCCTAACCCTAACCCTAATCCTAAACCTAATCCTAACCCTAAACCTAACCCTAACCCCAAACCTAACCCTAAACCTAACCCTAAACGAAACCCCAACTCTAAACCTAACTCTAACCCAAACCTAAACCTTAACCCTAACCCTAATCCTAACCCTACACTTAACCCTAAAACACCCCTAACCCTAACCCTAACCCTAAATCTTCCCCTAACCCTAACAGTAACCCTAAACCAAACCAAACCGTAACCCCAACACTAAACCTAACCCTAACCCCAACCCAAACCCTAACCCTAACACTTACCCTAACTCTAACCCTAAGCCTAATCCTAAACCAAACCCACACCCTAAACCTAACCATAACCCTAAACGAAAACGTAACCCTAACCCTAACCCAAACCCAAACTTCAACACTAACCCTAACCCTAAACCTAACCCTAACCCTAACCCAAACCCTAATCCTAACACTAATACTAACACTAACGCTAACCCTAACCCTAACCCTAACCCTAATCCTAACACTAACACTAACGCTAACCCTAACCCTAACCCTAACCCTAAGTCAAACCAAAACCTACTCCTATCCCTAAACCTAACGCTAACCCAAGCCCAAAAACTAATCCTAATCCTAACCCTAACCCTAAAACCTAACCCTAAACCTAAACTTAACCCAAACCTGAACCTTAACCCAAACCCAAACCCTAAACCTAACCCTAACACTAAACATAACCCAAAACCTAACGCTAACCCTAACCCTAACCCTAAGCCCTCATCCTAACCCAAACCTTAACCCTAACCCAAACCCTAACCCAAACCTTAAACCTAACCTAAACTCAAGCCTTAACCCTAACCCTAACCCTAACCCAAGCCCTAAAACTAACCCTAACCCTAACCCTAACCCAAACCTTAAACCTAATCTAAACCCAAGCCTTAACCCTAACCCTAACCCTAACCCAAGCCCTAAAACTAACCCTAACCCTAACCCTAACCCAAACCTAAACCCTAACCCAAACACTAACCCTAACCCTAACCCTAAAACAAACCAAAACCGTAACCCTAACCGTAACCGTAACCCTAACCCTAACCCTAACCCTAACCGTAACCTAAGCTCTATCCCTAACCCTAACATTAACCCTACCCCAAACCAATCCCTAACCCTAACCCTAACCCTAATACTAAACCAAATCTAAACCCTAACCCTAACCCTAACCCTAACCCTAACCCTAATCCTAAACCTAATCCTAACCCTAAACCTAACCCTAACCCCAAACCTAACCCTAAACCTAACCCTAAACCAAAACCCAACTCTAAACCTAACTCTAACCCAAACCTAAACCTTAACCCTAATCTTAATCCTAACCCTAACATTAACCCTAAAACACCCTTAACCCTAACCCTAACCCTAAATCTTCCCCTAACCCTAATAGTAACCCTAAACCAAACCAAACCGTAACCCTAACACTAAACCTAACCCTAACCCAAACCCTATCCCTAACACTTACCCTAACCCTAAAGCTAATCCTAATCCACAACCTAAACCTAACCATAACCCTAACCGAAAACGTAACCCTAACCCTAACCCAAACCCAAACTTCAACACTAACCCTAACCCTAACCCTAACCCTAACCCAAACCCTAATCCTAACACTAACACTAACACTAACGCTAACCCTAACCCTAACCCTAACCCTAATCCTAACACTAACACTAACGCTAACCCTAACCCTAACCCTAACCCTAAGTCAAATCAAAACCTACTCCTATCCCTAAACCTAACGCTAACCCAAGCCCAAACACTAATCCTAATCCTAACCCTAACGCTAAAACCTAACCCTAAACCTAAACTTAACCCAAACCTGAACGCTAACCCAAACCCAAACCCTAAACCTAACCCTAACACTAAACCTAACCCCAACCCTAACGCTAACCCTAACCCTAAGCCCTAACCCTAACCCTAACCTTAACCCTAACCCAAACCCTAACCCAAAACCTAACCCTAACACTAACCCTAACCCAAGCCCAAACACTAACACCAACCCTCACCCTAACCCTATCCCTAACCCTAAACCTAACCCTAACATTAACCCTCACCCTAACCCTACCCTATCGCCTAGCCCTAACCCTAACCCTAACCCTAAGCCAAACCCTAACCCTAACTCTAACCCTAACCCTAAACCTAACCCTAACCAAAGCCCAAACACTAACCCCAAACCTAACCCTTACCCTATCCATAATTTTAACCCTAACACAAACTAAACCCTAACCCAAACCCTAACCCTAAACCTAACTATAACCCTAAACCTAACCCAAAGCCTAATCCTAACACGAACCCTAACTCTAACACAAACCCTAACCCTAACCCTTACCCTAACCCTAACCGTATCCCAAAACCTAACACTAACCCAAAGCCTAACCCTAACCCTAACCCTAACCGAAACCCAAACCCTAATCCTAACACTAAAACTAACCCTAATCCTAATCCTAACACTAACCGTAACCCAAGCCCAAACCCTAACCCGAACCCTAACCCTAACCCTATCCCTATTGCCTAGCCCTAACCCCAACCCTCACGCTAACTCTAACCCTAACCCTCACCCTAAACCACCCCTTAACATAACCCTAACCCTAACCCTTCCCCTAACCCTAACACTAATCCTAAACCAAACCAAACCCAAAAACAAACCCCAAACCTAACCCTAACCCTAACCCAAACCCTAAACCTAACACAAACCCTAACGATAACACCAACCTTAACCCTAACCCAAAACTACATGCTAACCCAAACCCTAACCCTAACCCTAACCCTAAACCAAACCTAAACATTAACCCTAACCCTAAAACTAACCCTAACCGTAACCTAAACTCTATCCCTTACCCTAACACTAACCCTACCCCAAACCAATCCCTAACCCTAACCCTAACCCTAACCCTAACACTAAACCAAACCTAAACCCTAACACTAACACTTACCCTAACCCTAATTCTAATTCTAACACTAAACATAACCATAACCCTAACACAAACCCTAACCCTAACCCTAACCCTAACCCTTACTCTAAACCAAATCCTAACCCTAAGCCTAAACCTAACCCTAACCCTAACCCTAACCCTAACCCTAACCGTAACCCTAACTATATCCCTAAACCTAACCCAAACCCTAATCCTAATACGAACCCTAACCCTAACACAAACCCTAACCCTAACCCTTACCCTAACCCTAACCCTATCCCAAAACCTAACAGTAACCCAAAGCCTAACCCTAACCCTAAACCTAACCCAAACCCAAACCCTAATCCTAACACTAAAACTAACCCTAATCCTAATCCTAACACAAACCGTAACCCAAACCCAAACCCTAACCCGAACCCTAACCCTAACCCTATCCCTATTGCCTAGCCCTAACCCCAACCCTAACCCTAACCCTAACCCTAACCCTAACCCTAAACCACCCCTTAACATAACCCTAACCCTAACCCTTCCCTTAACCCTAACACTAACCCTAAACCAAACCAAACCGTAACACTAACCCTAAACCTAACCCTAACCCAAACCCTAAACCTAACACAAACCCTAAAGATAACACCAACCCTAACCCTAACCTAAAACCTAACCCTAACCCTAACCCTAACCCTAACCCCTAAACCTAACCCTAACCTTAACCCTAACCCTAACCCAAATCCTAACCCTAACCCTAACCCTAACCCTAACCCCTAAACCTAACCCTAACCTTAACCCTAAACTTAAACCTAACCCAAACCCTAACCCAATCCCTTACACTAACGCAAACCCAAACCCAAACCCTAACCCTAACCCTAACCCTAACACTAACCCTAACCCTAAACCTAAACCTAACCCAAACACAAACCCTAACCCTAACCCTAACCCAAACCTTAAACCTCACCTAAACCCAAGCCCTAACCCTAACCCTAACCCTAAGGCAAACCCTAAACCTAACTCTAACCCTAACCCTAAAACTTACCCTAACCCAAGCCCAAACACTAACCCTAAACCTAACCCTAACCCTAAACCAAACCCTAACCCTAACCCTAACCCTAACCCTAACACAAACCCTAACCCTAAAAGTAACCCTAAACCTAAGCCTACCCAAAATCCTAACCGTAATACTAACCCTAACCCTAACACTAAACCTAACCCAAACCCTAACGCTAACCACAACCCTAAGCCCTAACCCTAACCCTAACCTTAACCCTAACATAAAACCCTAACCCAAACCCTAACCCTAACACTAAACCTAACCCAAACCCTAACCCTAAACCTTACTCTAATCCAAACCCAATCCCTAACCCTAATCTTAACCCTAACCCTAACCCTAAACCTAAACTTAACCCAAACCCAAAAACTAAACCTAAGCCTAACCCAAACCCTAAACCTAACCTAAACCCAAGCCCTAACACTAACCCTAACCCTAACCATAACCCAAGCCCTAAAACTAACCCTAACCCTAACCCTTAACCTAACCCTAACCCTTACCCTAACCCTAACACTAAACCTAAACCAAACCGAACCCTAACCCGAAGCCTAAACCTAACCCTAACCCTAATCCAAACCCTAACCCTAACACCCTAACCCTAACCCCAACCCTAAACCTAACCCTAACCGTAACCCTAACTCAAACCCAAACCCAAACACTATCCCTAACCCAAACCCTAACCATAACCCTAACACTAACCCTGACCGTAACCCAAATCCTAACCCTAACCCTACTCCTAACACTAACCCTAAACCAAACCCTAACCCTAAACCTAACCATAACCCAAACCCAAACCCTAAACCTAACCCTAACCCTAACACAAACCCTAACACTAAACCTAAGCCTACCCTAAACCCTAACCGTAACACTAAACCTAACCCTATCCCTATCGCTTAGCCCTAACCCTAACCCTATCCCTAACCCTAAGCCAAACCCTAACCCTAACTCTAACCCTAACCCTAAACCTAACCCTAACCCAAGCCCAAACACTAACCCTAAACCTAACCCTAACCCTAACTAAAACCATAACCCTAACCATAACCCTAACCGTAACCCTTAAAAAAACCCTAACCCTAACCCTAAACCTAACCCTACCCTAATCCCTAACCGTAACACTAACCCTAAGCCTAAGCCAACCCCTAACACTAACCCTAACGCTAACCCCTAACCCTAACCCCAAACTTAACCCTAACCCAAACCTAAACACAAACCCTAACCCTAAACTTAAACCTAACCCAAACCCTAACCCGATCCCTTACTCTAACCCAAACCCAAACCCTAACCCTAACACTAACCCTAACACGAACCCTAACACTAAACCTAACTCTAAACCTAAACCTAACCCAAACACAAACCCTAACCCTAAGCCTAACCCAAACCTTAAACCTAACCTAAACCCAAGCTTAACGCTAACCCTAACCCTAACCCAAGCCCTAAAACTAACCCTAACCCTAACCCTAACCCTACCCCAAACCTAAACACTAACCCAAACACTAAACCTAACCCTAACCCTAAAACAAACCAAAACCGTAACCCTAACCGTATCCGTAACCCTAACCCTAACCCTAAACCTAACCTAAGCTCTATCCCTAACCCTAACATTAACCCTATCCCAAACCAATCCCTAACCCTAACCCTAACCCTAGCACTAAACTAAATCTAAACCCTAACCCTAACCCTAAACCTAACCTTAACCCTAACCCTAACCCTAATACTAAACCTAATCCTAACCCTAAACCTAACCCTAACCCCAAACCTAACCCTAAACCTAACCCTAAACCAAACCCCAACTCTAAACCTAACTCTAACCCAAACCTAAACCTTAACCCTAATCTTAATCCTAACCCTAACCTTAACCCTAAAACACCCCTAACCCTAACCCTAACCCTAAATCTTCCCCTAACCCTAACAGTAACCCTAAACCAAACCAAACCGTAACCCTAACACTAAACCTAACCCTAACCCTAATCCAAACCCTAACCCTAACACTTACCCTAACCCTAACCCGAAGCCTAATCCTAAACCAAACCCACACCCTAAACCTAACCATAACCCTAACCGAAAACGTAACCCTAACCCTAACCCAAACCCAAACTTCAACACTAACCCTAACCCTAACCCTAACCCTAACCCAAACCCTAATCCTAACACTAACACTAACACTAACGCTAACCCTAACCCTAACCCTAACCCTAATCCTAACACTAACACTAACGCTAACCCGAACCCTAACCCTAACCCTAAGTCAAACCAAAACCTACAATATCCCTAAACCTAACACTAACCCAAGCCCAAACACTAATCCTAATCCTAACCCTAACCCTAAAACCTAACCCTAAACCTAAACTTAACCCAAACCTGAACCCTAACCCAAACCCAAACCCTAACCCTGACCCAAACCCTAACGCTAACCCTAACCGTAAGCCCTAACCCTAACCCTAACCTTAACCCTACCCCAAACCCTAACCCAAAACCTAACCCTAACACTAACCCTAACCCAAGCCCAAACACTAACCCCAACCCTCACCCTAACCCTATCCCTAACCCTAAACCTAACCCTAACAGTAACCCTCACCCTAACCCTATCCCTATCGCCTAGCCCTAACCCTAACCCTAACCCTAAGCCAAACCCTAACCCTAACTCTAACCCTAACCCTAACCTAACCCTAACCCAAGCCCAAACACTAACCCCAAACCTAACCCTTACCCTATCCATAATTTTAACCCTAACACAAACTAAACCCTAACCCAAACCCTAACCCTAACCCTAACTATAACCCTAAACCTAACCCAAACCCTAATCCTAATACGAACCCTAACCCTAACACAAACCCTAACCCTAACCCTTACCCTAACCCTAACCCTATCCCAAAACCTAACACTAACCCAAAGCCTAACCCTAAACCTAACCCTAACCGAAACCCAAACCCTAATCCTAACACTAAAACAAACCCTAATCCTAATCCTAACACTAACCGTAACCCAAACCCAAACCCTAACCCGAACCCTAACCCTAACCCTATCCCTATTGCCTAGCCCTAACCCCAACCCTAACCCTAACCCTAACCCTAACCCTAACCCTAAACCACCCCTTAACATAACCCTAACCCTAACCCTTCCATTAACCCTAACACTAACCCTAAACCAAACCAAACCGTAACCCTAACCCTAAACCTAACCCTAACCCAAACCCTAAACCTAACACAAACCCTAACGATAACACCAACCCTAACCCTAACCTAAAACCTAACCCTAACCCTAACCCTAACCCTAACCCCTAAACCTAACCCTAACCTTAACCCTAACCCTAACCCAAATCCTAACCCTAACCCTAACCCTAACCATAACCCCTAAACCTAACCCTAACCTTAACCCTAAACTTAAACCTAACCCAAACCCTAACCCAATCCCTTACTCTAACGCAAATCCAAACCCAAACCATAACCCTAACCCTAACACTAACCCTAACACTAACCCAAAACCTAAACCTAAACCTAACCCAAACACAAACCCTAACCCTAAACCTAACCCAAACCTTAAACCTCACCTAAACCCAAGCCCTAACCCTAACCCTAACCCTAAGACAAACCCTAACCCTAACTCTAACCCTAACCCTAAAACTTACCCTAACCCAAGCCCAAACACTAACCCTAAACCTAACCCTAACCCTAACCCAAACCCTAACCCTAACCCTAACCCTAACCCTAACACAAACCCTAACCCTAAAAGTAACCCTAAACCTAAGCCTACCCCAAATCCTAACCGTAATACTAAACCTAAACCTAACACTAAACATAACCCAAACCCTAACGATAACCATAACCCTAAGCCCTAACCCTAACCCTAAACTTAACCCTAACCCAAACCCTAACCCAAACCCTAACCCTAACACTAAACCTAACCCAAACCCTAACCCTAAACCTTACTCTAACCCAAACCCAATCCCTAACCCTAACCTTAATCCTAACCCTAACCCTAAACCTAAACTTAACCCAAACCCAAACCCTAAACCTAAGCCTAACCCAAACCCTAACCATATCCCTATCACCTTGCCCTAACCCTAACCCTAACCCTAGGCCAAACCCTAACCCTAACTCTAACCCTAACCCTAAACCTAACCCTAACCCAAGCCCAAACACTAACCCCAAACCTAACCCTTACCCTATCCATAATTTTAACCCTAACACAAACTAAACCCTAACCCAAACCCTAACCCTAAACCTAACTATAACCCTAAACCTAACCCAAACCCTAATCCTAACACGAACCCTAACTCTAACACAAACCCTAACCCTAACCCTTACCCTAACCCTAACCGTATCCCAAAACCTAACACTAACCCAAAGCCTAACCCTAACCCTAACCCTAACCGAAACCCAAACCCTAATCCTAACACTAAAACTAACCCTAATCCTAATCCTAACACTAACCGTAACCCAAGCCCAAAGCCTAACCCGAACCCTAACCCTAACCCTATCCCTATTGCCTAGCCCTAACCCCAACCCTAACCCTAACCCTAACCCTAACCCTAACCCTAAACCTAAACTTAACCCAAACCCAAACCCTAAACCTAAGCCTAACCCAAACCCTAAACCTAACCTAAACCCAAGCCCTAACCCTAACCCTAACCCTAACCATAACCCAAGCCCTAAAACTAACCCTAACCCTAACCCTTAACCTAACCCTAACCCTTACCCTAACCCTAACACTAAACCTAAACCAAACCAAACCCTAACCCTAAGCCTAAACCTAACCCTAACACTAATCCAAACCCTAACCCTAACACCCTAACCCTAACCCCAACCCTAAACCTAACCCTAAACCTAACCCTAACTCAAACCCAAACCCAAACACTATCCCTAACCCAAAACCTAACCCTAACCCTAACACTAACCCTGACCGTAACCCAAATCATAACCCTAACCCTACCCCTAACACTAACCCTAAACCAAACCCTAACCCTAACCCTAACCAAAACCCAAACCCAAACCCTAACCCTAACCCTAACCCTAACCCTAACACAAACCCTAACCCTAAACCTAACCCTACCCTAAACCCTAACCGTAACACTAAACCTAACCCTATCCCTATCGCTTAGCCCTAACCCTAACCCTATCCCTAACCCTAAGCCAAACCCTAACCCTAACTCTAACCCTAACCCTAAACCTAAACCTAACCCAAGCCCAAACACTAACCCTAAACCTAACCCTAACCCTAACTCAAACCATAACCCTAACCATAACCCTAACCGTAACCCTTAAAAAAACCCAAACCCTAACCCTAAACCTAACCCTACCCTAAACCCTAACCGTAACACTAACCCTAACCCTAACCCAACCCCTAACCCTAACCCTAACGCTAACCCCTAACCCTAACCCCAAACTTAACCCTAACTCAAACCTAAACACAAACCCTAACCATAACCTTAAACCTAACCCAAACCCTAACACGATCCCTTACTCTAACCCAAACCCAAACCCTAACCCTAACACTAACCCTAACACTAACCCTAACCCTAACCCTAACTCTAAACCTAAACCTAACCCAAACACAAACCCTAACCCTAAGCCTAACCCAAACCTTAAACCTAACCTAAACCCAAGCCTTAACCTGAACCCTAACCCTAACCCAAGCCCTAAAACTTAGCCCTAACCCTAACCCTATCCCTAACCCTAACCCAAACACTAACCCTAACCCTAACCCTAAAACAAACCAAAACCGTAACACTAACCGTAACCGTAACCCTGACCCTAACCCTAACACTAAACCTAACCCAAACCCTAACGCTAACCATAACCCTAAGCACTAACCCTAACCCTAACCTTAACCCTAACCCAAACCCTAACCCAAACCCTAACCCTAACCCTAACCCTAACCCTAACCCTAACCCTAAAACAAACCAAAACCGTAACCCTAACCGTAACCGTAACCCTAACCCTAACCCTAACCGTAACCTAAGCTCTATCCCTAACCCTAACATTAACCCTACCCCAAAACAATCCCTAACCCTAACCCTAACCCTAACACTAAACCAAATCTAAACCCTAACCCTAACCCTAACCCTAACCCTAACCCTAACCCTAATCCTAAACCTAATCCTAACCCTAAACCTAACCCTAACCCCAAACCTAACCCTAAACCTAATCCTAAACCAAACCCCAACTCTAAACCTAACTCTAACCCAAACCTAAACCTTAACCCTAATCTTAATCCTAACCCTAACCTTAACCCTAAAACACCCCTAACCCTAACCCTAACCCTAAATCTTCCCCTAACCCTACCAGTAACCCTAAACCAAACCAAACCGTAACCCTAACACTAAACCTAACCCTAACCCTAACCCAAACCCTAACCCTAACACTTACCCTAAACCTAACCCTAAGCCTAATCCTAAACCAAACCCACACCCTAAACCTAACCATAACCCTAACCGAAAACGTAACCCTAACCCTAACCCATACCCAAACTTCTACACTAACCCTAACCCTAACCCTAACCCTAACCCAAACCCTAATCCTAACACTAACACTAACACTAACTCTTACCCTAACCCTAACCCTAACCCTGATCCTAACACTAACACTAACGCTAACCCTAACCCTAACCCTAACCCTAAGTCAAACCAAAACCTACTCCTATCCCTAAACCTAACGCTAACCCAAGCCCAAACACTAATCCTAATCCTAACCCTAACCCTAAAACCTAACCCTAAACCTAAACTTAACCCAAACCTGAACCCTAAACCAAACCCAAACCCTAAACCTAACCCTAACACTAAACCTAACCCAAAACCTAACGCTAACCCTAACCCTAAGCCCTAACCCTAACCCTAACCGAAACCCTAACCCAAAACCTAACGCTAACACTAACCCTAACCCAAGCCCAATCACTAACACCAACCCACACCCTAACCCTAACCCTAACCCTAACCCTAAACCACCCCTTAACATAACCCTAACCCTAACCCTAACCCTAACCCTAACCCTAACCCTAAACCAAACCTAAACATTAACCCTAACCCTAACACTAACCCTAACCTAAATTGTTTCCCTAACCCTAACACTAACCCTACCGCAAACCAATCCCTAACGCTAACCCTAACCCTAAATGAAACCTAAACCCTAACCCTAACCCTAACCCTAACCCTAACCCTAAACCCAACCCTAACCCTAAACCTAACCCTAAACCAAACCCCAACTCTAAACCTAACTCTAACCCAAACCTAAAACCTAACCCTAACTTTAATCCTAACCCTAACCCTAACCCTAAACCACCCCTTAACATAACCCTAACCCTAACCCAAACCCTAACCCTAACACTAACCGTAAACAAAACCAAACCGTAACCCTAACCCTAAACCTAAGCCTAACCCTAACCCAAACCCTAAACCTAACACAAACCCTAACGATAACACCAACCCTAACCCTAAACCAAACCCTAACCCTAACACTAACCCTAACCCCTAACCCTAACCCTAACCTTAACCCTAACCTTAACCCTAACCCAACCCCTAACCCGATCCCTTGCTCTAACCCAAACGCAAAACCTAACCATAACCCTAAACCTAAACCTAACCCAAACAGAAACCCTAACCCTAAGCCTAAACCAAACCTTGAACCTAACCTAAACCCAAGCCCTAACCCTTACCCTAACCATAACCCAAGCCATAAAACTAACCCTAACCCTAACCCTAACCAAACCTACACACTAACCCAAACCCTAACCCTAACCCTAACCCTAAACCAAACCTAAACATTAACCCTAACGCTAAAACTAACCCTAAAGCTAACCTAAACTCTATCCCTACCCTAACACTAACCCTACCCCAAAACAAACCCTAACCCTAACCCTAACCCTAACCCTAACACTAAACCAAACCTAAACCCTAACACTAACACTTACCCTAACCCTAATTCTAATTCTAACCCTAAACATAACCATAACCCTAACCCAAACCCTAACCCTAACCCTAACCCTAACCCTTACTCTAAACCAAATCCTAACCCTAAACCTAACCCTAACCCTAACCCTAACCGTAACCCTAATCCTAAACCTAATCCTAACCCTAAACCTAACCCTAACCCCAAACCTAACCCTAAACCTAACCCTAAACGAAACCCCAACTCTAAACCTAACTCTAACCCAAACCTAAACCTTAACCCTAACCCTAATCCTAACCCTAACCTTAACCCTAAAACACCCCTAACCCTAACCCTAACCCTAAATCTTCCCCTAACTCTAACAGTAACCCTAAACCAAACCAAACCGTAACCCTAACACTAAACCTAACCCTAACCCTAACCCAAACCCTAACCCTAACACTTACCCTAACTCTAACCCTAAGCCTAATCCTAAACCAAACCCACACCCTAAACCTAACCATAACCCTAATCGAAAACATAAACCTAACCCTAACCCAAACCCAAACTTCAACACTAACCCTAACCCTAACCCTAACCCTAACCCAAACCCTAATCCTAACACTAATACTAACACTAACGCTAACCCTAACCCTAACCCTAACCCTAATCCTAACACTAACTCTAACGCTAACCCTAACCCTAACCCTAACCCTAAGTCAAACCAAAACCTACTCCTATCCCTAAACCTAACGCTAACCCAAGCCCAAAAACTAATCCTAATCGTAACCCTAACCCTAAAACCTAACCCTAAACCTAAACTTAACCCAAACCTGAACCCTAACCCAAACCCAAACCCTAAACCTACCCTAACACTAAACCTAACCCAAACCCTAACGCTAACCCTAACCATAAGCCCTAACCCTAACGCAAACCTTAACCCTAATCCAAACCCTAACCCAAACTTTAAACCTAACCTAAACTCAAGCCTTAACCCTAACCCTAACCCTAACCCAAGCCCTAAACCTAACCCTAACCCTAACCCTAACCCAAACCTTAAACCTAACCTAAACCCAAGCCTTAACCCTAACCCTAACCCTAACCCAAGCCCTAAAAGTAACCCTAACCCTAACCCTAACCCAAACCTAAACCCTAACCCAAACACTAACCCTAACCCTAACCCTAAAACAAACCAAAACCGTAACCCTAACCCTAACCGTAACCCTAAACCTAACCCTAACCGTAACCTAAGCTCTATCCCTAACCCTAACATTAACCCTACCCCAAACCAATCCCTAACCCTAACCCTAATCCTAATACTAAACCAAATCTAAACCCTAACCCTAACCCTATCCCTAACCCTAAACCTAACCTTAACAGTAACCCTCACCCTAACCCTATCCCTATCGCCTAGCCCTAACCCTAACCCTAACCCTAAGCCAAACCCTAACCCTAACTCTAACCCTAACCCTAAACCTAACCCTAACCAAAGCCCAAACACTAACCCCAAACCTAACCCTTACCCTATCCATAATTTTAACCCTAACACAAACTAAACCCTAACCCAAACCCTAACCCTAAACCTAACTATAACCCTAAACCTAACCCAAAGCCTAATCCTAACACGAACACTAACTGTAACACAAACCCTAACCCTAACCCTTACCCTAACCCTAACCCTATCCCAAAACCTAACACTAACCCAAAGCCTAACCCTAACCCTAACCCAAACCCTAACCCTAACCCTAACTCTAACCCTTACTCTAAACCAAATCCTAACCCTAAACCTAACCCTAACCCTAACCCTAACCCTAACCCTAACCCTACACGCTAACCCAAACCCTAACCCTAACCCTAACCCTAAACCAAACCTAAACATTAACCCTAACCCTAAAACTAACCCTAACACTAACCTAAACTCTATCCCTTACCCTAACACTAACCCTACCCCAAACCAATCCCTAACCCTAACCCTAACCCTAACCCTAACACTAAACCAAACCTAAACCCTAACACTAACACTTACCATAACCCTAATTCTAATTCTAACCCTAAACATAACCATAACCCTAACCCAAACCCTAACCCTAACTCTAACCCTAACCCTTACTCTAAACCAAATCCTAACCCTAAACCTAACCCTAACCCTAACCCTAACCCTAACCCTAAACCTAACCCTAACCCTAACCCTAACCCTAACCCTAACCCTAACCCTAACCCTAAACCAAACCTAAACCCTAACCCTAACACCAACCTTAACCCTAAACCTAACCCTAAACCAAACCCGAACTCTAAACCTAACTCTAAACCAAACCTCAACCTTAACCCTCACCTTAATCATAACCCTAACCCTAACCCTAAACCACCCCTAACCCTAACCCTAACCCTAACCCTTCCCCTAACCCTAACACTAACCCTAATCCTAACATTAACACTAACGCTAACCATAACCCTAATCCTAACCCTAACCCTAACCCTAACCAAAACCCTAAGCACCCTAACCCTAACCCTAACCATAACCCAAACCCTAATCCGAACACTAACACTAACGCTAACCCTAACCCTAATCCTAAGCCAAACCAAAACCTACTCCTAACCCTAAACTTAACCCAAACCTAAGCCCAAACACTAACCCAAACCCTATCCCTAACCCTAACCCTAACCCGAACCCTCACACTAAGCCTAACCCAAACTCTAAACCTAACCTAAACTCAAGGCCTAACTCTAACCCTAAGCCTAACCCAAGCCCTAAAACTAACCCTAACCCTAACCCTAAGACAAACCCTAACCCTAACCCTATCCCTAAACCTAACCCTAACCCAATCCCAAACAAGAACCCTAAACCTAGAAGTAACCCTAACCCAAACCCTAATCTTAACCCTAAACCTAACCCTAACACAAACCCTAACCCTAACCCTATCCTAACACTAACCCTAACGCAAACCCTAACCGTAACTCTAACTCTAACCCGAACCCTAACACTAACCCTAACCCTAACCCCTAACCCTAACCCTTACCCAAATCAAACCCTAACGCTAACCCTAACCCTAACCCTAACCCAAAACCTAAACCTAAACCTAACCCTAATCCTAAACCTAACCCTAACCCTAACCCTAACCCTAACCCCAACCCTAACCCTAAACCTAACCTTAAACGAAACCCTAACCCTAACCCTAACACAAAACTAAACCCTCACCCAAACCCTAACCCTAACCGTAACCCTAAACCAAACCTAAACATTAACCCTAACCCTAACACTAACCCTAACCCTAACCTAAACTGTATCCCTAACCCTAACACTGACCCTACCGCAGACCAATCCCTAACCCTAAATGAAACCTAAACCCTAACCCTAACCCTAACCCTAACCCTAACCCTAACCCTAACCCCAACCCTAAACCTAAACCTTACCCTAAACCAAACCCCAACTCTAAACCTAACTCTAACCCAAACCTAAAACCTAACCCTAACTTAAATCCTAACCCTAACCCTAACCCTAAACCACCCCTTAACATAACCCTAACCCTAACCCAAACCCTAACCCTAACACTAACCCTAAACCAAACCAAACCGTAACCCTAACGCCAAACCTAACCCTAACCCTAACCCAAACCCTAAACCTAACACAAACCCTAACGATAACACCAACCCTAACCCTAAACCAAACCCTAACCCTAACACTAACCCTAACCCCTAACCCTAACCCTAACCTTAACCCTAACCTTAAACCTAACCCAAACCCTAACCCGATCCCTTGCTCTAACCCAAACGCAAAACCTAACCATAACCCTAAACCTAAACCTAACCCAAACAGAAACCCTAACCCTAAGCCTAAACCAAACCTTGAACCTAACCTAAACCCAAGCCCTAACCCTTACCGTAACCATAACCCAAGCCCTAAAACTAACCCTAACCCTAACCCTAAACAAACCTACACGCTAACCCAAACCCTAACCCTAACCCTAACCCTAAACCAAACCTAAACATTAACCCTAACCCTAAAACTAACCCTAATCCTAACCTAAACTCTATCCCTTACCCTAACACTAACCCTACCCCAAACCAATCCCTAACCCTAACCCTAACCCTAACACTAACACTAAACCAAACCTAAACCCTAACACTAACACTTACCCTAACCCTAACCAAATCCTAACCCTAAACCTAACCCTAACCCTAACCCTAACCCTAACCCTAATCCTAAACCTAATCCTAACCCTAAACCTAACCCTAACCCCAAACCTAACCCTAAACCTAACCCTAAACGAAACCCCAACTCTAAACCTAACTGTAACCCAAACCTAAACCTTAACCCTAACCCTAATCCTAACCCTAACCTTAACCCTAAAACACCCCTAACCCTAACCCTAACCCTAACAGTAACCCTAATCCAAACCAAACCGTAACCCTAACACTAAACCTAACCCTAACCCTAACCCAAACCCTAACCCTAACACTTACCCTAACTCTAACCCTAAGCCTAATCCTAAACCAAACCCACACCCTAAACCTAACCATAACCCTAACCGAAAACGTAACCCTAACCCTAAACCAAACCCAAACTTCAACACTAACCCTAACCCTAACCCTAACCCTAACCCAAACCCTAATCCTAACACTAATACTAACACTAACGCTAACCCTAACCCTAACCCTAACCCTAATCCTAACACTAACACTAACGCTAACCCTAACCCTAACCCTAACCCTAAGTCAAACCAAAACCTACTCCTATCCCTAAACCTAACGCTAACCCAAGCCCAAAAACTAATCCTAATCCTAACCCTAACCCTAAAACCTAACCCTAAACCTAAACTTAACCCAAACCTGAACCCTAACACAAACCCAAACCCTAAACCTAACCCTAACACTAAACCTAACCCAAACCCTAACGCTAACCCTAACCCTAAGCCCTAACCCTAACCCAAACCTTAACCCTAACCCAAACCCTAACCCAAACTTTAAACCTAACCTAAACTCAAGCCTTAACCCTAACCCTAACCCTAACCCAAGCCCTAAAACTAACCCTAACCCTAACCCTAACCCAAACCTTAAACCTAACCTAAACCCAAGCCTTATCCCTAACCCTAACCCTAACCCAAGCCCTAAAAGTAACCCTAACCCTAACCCTAACCCAAACCTAAACCCTAACCCAAACACTAACCCTAACCCTAACGCTAAAACAAACCAAAACCGTAACCCTAACCGTAACCGTAACCCTAACCCTAACCCTAACCGGAACCTAAGCTCTATCCCTAACCCTAACATTAACCCTACCCCAAACCAATCCCTAACCCTAACCCTAACCCTAATACTAAACCAAATCTAAACCCTAACCCTAACCCTTACCCTAACCCTATTCCTAAACCTAATCCTAACCCTAAACCTAACCCTAACCCCAAACCTAACCCTAAACCTAACCCTAAACCAAACCCCAACTCTAAACCTAACTCTAACCTAAACCTAAACCTTAACCCTATTCTTAATCCTAACCCTAACCTTAACCCTAAAACACCCCTAACCCTAACCCTAACCCTAAATCTTCCCCTAACCCTAACAGTAACCCTAAACCAAACCAAACCGTAACCCTAACACTAAACCTAACCCTAACCCTAACCCAAACCCTATCCCTAACACTTACCCTAACACTAAGCCTAAGCCTAATCCTAAACCAAACCCACAACCTAAACCTAACCATAACCCTAACCGAAAACGTAACCATAACCCTAACCCAAACCCAAACTTCAACACTAACCCTAACCCTAACCCCAACCCAAACCCTAATCCTAACACTAACACTAACACTAACGGTAACCCTAACCCTAACCCTAACCCTAATCATAACACTAACACTAACGCTAACCCTAACCCTAACCCTAACCCTAAGTCAAATCAAAACCTACTCCTATCCCTAAACCTCACGCTAACCCAAGCCCAAACACTAATCCTAATCCTAACTCTAACGCTAAAACCTAACCCTAAACCTAAACTTAACCCAAACCTGAACGCTAACCCAAACCCAAACCCTAAACCTAACCCTAACACTAAACCTAACCCAAACCCTAACGCTAACCCTAACCCTAAGCCCTAACCCTAACCCTAACCTTAACCCTAACCCAAACCCTAACCCAAAACCTAACCCTAACACTAACCCTAACCCACGCCCAAACACTAACCCCAACCCTCACCCTAACCCTATCCCTAACCCTAAACCTAACCCTAACAGTAACCCTCACCCTAACCCTATCCCTATCACCTAGCCCTAACCCTAACCCTAACCCTAAGCCAAACCCTAACCCTAACTCTAACCCTAACCCTAAACCTAACCCTAACCAAAGCCCAAACACTAACCCCAAACCTAACCCTTACCCTATCCATAATTTTAACCCTAACACAAACTAAACCCTAACCCAAACCATAACCCTAAACCTAACTATAACCCTAAACCTAACCCAAAGCCTAATCCTAACACGAACACTAACTGTAACACAAACCCTAACCCTAACCCTTACCCTAACCCTAACCCTATCCCAAAACCTAACACTAACCCAAAGCCTAACCCTAACCCTAACCCAAACCCTAACCCTAACCCTAACTCTAACCCTTACTCTAAACCAAATCCTAACCCTAAACCTAACCCTAACCCTAACCCTAACCCTAACCCTAACCCTACACGCTAACCCAAACCCTAACCCTAACCCTAACCCTAAACCAAACCTAAACATTAACCCTAACCCTAAAACTAACCCTAACACTAACCTAAACTCTATCCCTTACCCTAACACTAACCCTACCCCAAACCAATCCCTAACCCTAACCCTAACCCTAACCCTAACACTAAACCAAACCTAAACCCTAACACTAACACTTACCATAACCCTAATTCTAATTCTAACCCTAAACATAACCATAACCCTAACCCAAACCCTAACCCTAACTCTAACCCTAACCCTTACTCTAAACCAAATCCTAACCCTAAACATAACCCTAACCCTAACCCTAACCCTAACCCTAAACCTAACCCTAACCCTAACCCTAACCCTAACCCTAAACCAAACCTAAACCCTAACCCTAACACCAACCCTAACCCTAAACCTAACCCTAAACCAAACCCGAACTCTAAACCTAACTCTAAACCAAACCTCAACCTTAACCCTCACCTTAATCATAACCCTAACCCTAACCCTAAACCACCCCTAACCCTAACCCTAACCCTAACCCTTCCCCTAACCCTAACACTAACCCTAATCCTAACATTAACACTAACGCTAACCATAACCCTAATCCTAACCCTAACCCTAACCCTAACCAAAACCCTAAGCACCCTAACCCTAACCCTAACCATAACCCAAACCCTAATCCGAACACTAACACTAACGCTAACCCTAACCCTAATCCTAAGCCAAACCAAAACCTACTCCTATCCCTAAACTTAACCCAAACCTAAGCCCAAACACTAACCCAAACCCTATCCCTAACCCTAACCCTAACCCGAACCCTCACACTAAGCCTAACCCAAAAGCTAAACCTAACCTAAACTCAAGGCCTAACTCTAACCCTAAGCCTAACCCAAGCCCTAAAACTAACCCTAACCCTAACCCTAAGACAAACCCTAACCCTAACCCTATCCCTAAACCTAACCCTAACCCAATCCCAAACAAGAACCCGAAACCTAGAAGTAACCCTAACCCAAACCCTAATCCTAACCCTAAACCTAACCCTAACACAAAGCCTAACCCTAACCCTATCCTAACACTAACCCTAACGCAAACCCTAACCGTAACTCTAACTCTAACCCGAACCCTAACACTAACGCTAACCCTAACCTCTAACGCTAACCCTAACCCAAATCAAACCCTAACGCTAACCCTAACCCTAACCCTAACCCAAAACCTAAACCTAAACCTAACCCTAATCCTAAACCTAACCCTAACCCTAACCCTAACCCTAACCCCAACCCTAACCCTAAACCTAACCTTAAACGAAACCCTAACCCTAACCCTAACACAAAACTAAACCCTCACCCAAACCCTAACCCTAACCGTAACCCTAAACCAAACCTAAACATTAACCCTAACCCTAACACTAACCCTAACCCTAACCTAAACTGTATCCCTAACCCTAACACTAACCCTACCGCAAACCAATCCCTAACCCTAAATGAAACCTAAACCCTAACCCTAACCCTAACCCTAACCCTAACCCTAACCCTAACCCCAACCCTAAACCTAAACCTAACCCTAAACCAAACCCCAACTCTAAACCTAACTCTAACCCAAACCTAAAACCTAACCCTAACTTAAATCCTAACCCTAACCCTAACCCTAAACCACCCCTTAACATAACCCTAACCCTAACCCAAACCCTAGCCCTAACACTAACCCTAAACCAAACCAAACCGTAACCCTAACGCCAAACCTAACCCTAACCCTAACCCAAACCCTAAACCTAACACAAACCCTAACGATAACACCAACCCTAACCCTAAACCAAACCCTAACCCTAACACTAACCCTAACCCCTAACCCTAACCCTAACCTTAACCCTAACCTTAAACCTAACCCAAACCCTAACCCGATCCCTTGCTCTAACCCAAACGCAAAACCTAACCATAACCCTAAACCTAAACCTAACCCAAACAGAAACCCTAACCCTAAGCCTAAACCAAACCTTGAACCTAACCTAAACCCAAGCCCTAACCCTTACCGTAACCATAACCCAAGCCCTAAAACTAACCCTAAACAAACCTACACGCTAACCCAAACCCTAACCCTAACCCTAACCCTAAACCAAACCTAAACATTAACCCTAACCCTAAAACTAACCCTAATCCTAACCTAAACTCTATCCCTTACCCTAACACTAACCCTACCCCAAACCAATCCCTAACCCTAACCCTAACCCTAACCCTAACACTAAACCAAACCTAAACCCTAACACTAACACTTGCCCTAGCCCTAACCAAATCCTAACCCTAAACCTAACCCTAACCCTAACCCTAACCCTAACCCTAATCCTAAGCCTAATCCTAACCCTAAACCTAACCCTAACCCCAAACCTAACCCTAAACCTAACCCTAAACGAAACCCCAACTCTAAACCTAACTGTAACCCAAACCTAAACCTTAACCCTAATCTTAACCCTAACCCTAACCTTAACCCTAAAACACCCCTAACCCTAACCCTAACCCTAAATCTTCCCCTAACCCTAACAGTAACCCTAAACCAAACCAAACCGTAACCCTAACACTAAACCTAACCCTAACCCTAACCCAAACCCTATCCCTAACACTTACCCTAACCCTAAGCCTAAGCCTAATCCTAAACCAAACCCACAACCTAAACCTAACCATAACCCTAACCGAAAACGTAACCATAACCCTAACCCAAACCCAAACTTCAACACTAACCCTAACCCTAACCCCAACCCAAACCCTAATCCTAACACTAACACTAACACTAACGGTAACCCTAACCCTAACCCTAACCCTAATCATAACACTAACACTAACGCTAACCCTAACCCTAACCCTAACCCTAAGTCAAATCAAAACCTACTCCTATCCCTAAACCTCACGCTAACCCAAGCCCAAACACTAATCCTAATCCTAACCCTAACGCTAAAACCTAACCCTAAACCTAAACTTAACCCAAACCTGAACGCTAACCCAAACCCAAACCCTAAACCTAACCCTAACACTAAACCTAACCCAAACCCTAACGCTAACCCTAACCCTAAGCCCTAACCCTAACCCTAACCTTAACCCTAACCCAAACCCTAACCCAAAACCTAACCCTAACACTAAACCTAACCCACGCCCAAACACTAACCCCAACCCTCACCCTAAACCTATCCCTAACCCTAAACCTAACCCTAACAGTAACCCTCACCCTAACCCTATCCCTATCGCCTAGCCCTAACCCTAACCCTAACCCTAAGCCAAACCCTAACCCTAACTCTAACCCTAACCCTAAACCTAACCCTAACCAAAGCCCAAACACTAACCCCAAACCTAACCCTTACCCTATCCATAATTTTAACCCTAACACAAACTAAACCCTAACCCAAACCCTAACCCTAAACCTAACTATAACCCTAAACCTAACCCAAAGCCTAATCCTAACACGAACACTAACTGTAACACAAACCCTAACCCTAACCCTTACCCTAACCCTAACCCTATCCCAAAACCTAACACTAACCCAAAGCCTAACCCTAACCCTAACCCAAACCCTAACCCTAACCCTAACTCTAACCCTTACTCTAAACCAAATCCTAACCCTAAACCTAACCCTAACCCTAACCCTAACCCTAACCCTAACCCTAACCCTACACGCTAACCCAAACCCTAACCCTAACCCTAACCCTAAACCAAACCTAAACATTAACCCTAACCCTAAAACTAACCCTAACACTAACCTAAACTCTATCCCTTACCCTAACACTAACCCTACCCCAAACCAATCCCTAACCCTAACCCTAACCCTAACCCTAACACTAAACCAAACCTAAACCCTAACACTAACACTTACCATAACCCTAATTCTAATTCTAACCCTAAACATAACCATAACCCTAACCCAAACCCTAACCCTAACTCTAACCCTAACCCTTACTCTAAACCAAATCCTAACCCTAAACATAACCCTAACCCTAACCCTAACCCTAACCCTAACCCTAAACCTAACCCTAACCCTAACCCTAACCCTTACCCTAACCCAAAACTAAACCTAAACCCTAACCCAAACACCTACCCCAACCCTAAACCTAACCCTAAACCAAACCCGAACTCTAAACCTAACTCTAAACCAAACCTCAACCTTAACCCTCACCTTAATCATAACCCTAACCCTAACCCTAAACCACCCCTAACCCTAACCCTAACCCTAACCCTTCCCCTAACCCTAACACTAACCCTAATCCTAACATTAACACTAACGCTAACCATAACCCTAATCCTAACCCTAACCCTAACCCTAACCAAAACCCTAAGCACCCTAACCCTAACCCTAACCATAACCCAAACCCTAATCCGAACACTAACACTAACGCTAACCCTAACCCTAATCCTAAGCCAAACCAAAACCTACTCCTATCCCTAAACTTAACCCAAACCTAAGCCCAAACACTAACCCAAACCCTATCCCTAACCCTAACCCTAACCCGAACCCTCACACTAAGCCTAACCCAAACTCTAAACCTAACCTAAACTCAAGGCCTAACTCTAACCCTAAGCCTAACCCAAGCCCTAAAACTAACCCTAACCCTAACCCTAAGACAAACCCTAACCCTAACCCTATCCCTAAACCTAACCCTAACCCAATCCCAAACAAGAACCCGAAACCTAGAAGTAACCCTAACCCAAACCCTAATCCTAACCCTAAACCTAACCCTAACACAAACCCTAACCCTAACCCTATCCTAACACTAACCCTAACGCAAACCCTAACCGTAACTCTAACTCTAACCCGAACCCTAACACTAACCCTAACCCTAACCCCTAACCCTAACCCTAACCCAAATCAAACCCTAACGCTAACCCTAACCCTAACCCTAACCCAAAACCTAAACCTAAACCTAACCCTAATCCTAAACCTAACCCTAACCCTAACCCTAACCCTAACCCCAACCCTAACCCTAAACCTAACCTTAAACGAAACCCTAACCCTAACCCTAACACAAAACTAAACCCTCACCCAAACCCTAACCCTAACCGTAACCCTAAACCAAACCTAAACATTAACCCTAACCCTAACACTAACCCTAACCCTAACCTAAACTGTATCCCTAACCCTAACACTAACCCTACCGCAAACCAATCCCTAACCCTAACCCTAACCATAAATGAAACCTAAACCCTAACCCTAACCCTAACCCTAACCCTAACCCTAACCCCAACCCTAAACCTAAACCTAACCCTAAACCAAACCCCAACTCTAAACCTAACTCTAACCCAAACCTAAAACCTAACCCTAACTTAAATCCTAACCCTAACCCTAACCCTAAACCACCCCTTAACATAACCCTAACCCTAACCCAAACCCTAACCCTAACACTAACCCTAAACCAAACCAAACCGTAACCCTAACCCTAAACCTAAGCCTAACCCTAACACAAACCCTAAACCTAACACAAACCCTAACGATAACACCAACCCTAACCCTAAACCAAACCCTAACCCTAACACTAACCCTAACCCCTAACCCTAACCCTAACCTTAACCCTAACCTTAAACCTAACCCAAACCCTAACCCGATCCCTTGCTCTAACCCAAACGCAAAACCTAACCATAACCCTAAACCTAAAGCTAACCCAAACAGAAACCCTAACCCTAAGCCTAAACCAAACCTTGAACCTAACCTAAACCCAAGCCCTAACCCTTACCCTAACCATAACCCAAGCCCTAAAACTAACCCTAACCCTAACCCTAACCAAACCTACACGCTAACCCAAACCCTAACCCTAACCCTAACCCTAAACCAAACCTAAACATTAACCCTAACCCTAAAACTAATCCTAACCCTAACCTAAACTCTATCCCTTACCCTCACACTACCCCTACCCCAAACCAATCCCTAACCCTAACCCTAACCCTAACCCTAACACTAAACCAAACCTAAACCCTAACACTAACCCTAACCCTAATCCTAAACCTAATCCTAACCCTAAACCTAACCCTAACCCCAAACCTAACCCTAAACCTAACCCTAAACCAAACCCCAACTCTAAACCTAACTCTAACCCAAACCTAAACCTTAACCCTAACCCTAATCCTAACCCTAACCTTAACCCTAAAACACCCCTAACCCTAACCCTAACCCTAAATCTTCCCCTAACCCTAACAGTAACCCTAAACCAAACCAAACCATAACCCTAACACTAAACCTAACCCTAACCCTAACCCAAACTCTAACCCTAACACTTAACCTAACTCTAACCCTAAGCCTAATCCTAAACCAAACCCACACCCTAAACGTAACCATAACCCTAACCGAAAACGTAACCCTAACCCTAAACCAAACCCAAACTTCAACACTAACCCTAACCCTAACCCTAACCCTAACCCAAACCCTAATCCTAACACTAATACTAACACTAACGCTAACCCTAACCCTAACCCTAACCCTAATCCTAACACTAACACTAACGCTAACCCTAACCCTAACCCTAACCCTAAGTCAAACCAAAACCTACTCCTATCCCTAAAGCTAACGCTAACCGAAGCCTAAAAACTAATCCTAATCCTAACCCTAACCCTAAAACCTAACCCTAAACCTAAACTTAACCCAAACCTGAACCCTAACACAAACCCAAACCCTAAACCTAACCCTAACACTAAACCTAACCCAAACCCTAACGCTAACCCTAACCCTAAGCCCTAACCCTAACCCAAATCTTAACCCTAACCCAAACCCTAACCCAAACTTTAAACCTAACCTAAACTCAAGCCTTAACCCTAACCCTAACCCTAACCCAAGCCCTAAAACTAACCCTAACCCTAACCCTAACCCAAACCTTAAACCTAACCTAAACCCAAGCCTTAACCCTAACCCTAACCCTAACCGAAGCCCTAAAAGTAACCCTAACCCTAACTCTAACCCAAACCTAAACCCTAACCCAAACACTAACGCTAACCCTAACCCTAAAACAAACCAAAAGCGTAACCCTAACCGTAACCGTAACCCTAACCCTAACCCTAACCGTAACCTAAGCTCTATCCCTAACCCTAACATTAACCCTACCCCAAACCAATCCCTAACCCTAACCCTAACCCTAATACTAAACCAAATCTAAACCCTAACCCTAACCCTTACCCTAACCCTAATCCTAAACCTAATCCTAACCCTAAACCTAACCCTAACCCCAAACCTAACCCTAAACCTAACCCTAAACCAAACCCCAACTCTAAACCTAACTCTAACCCAAACCTACACCTTAACCCTAATCTTAATCCTAACCCTAACCTTAACCCTAAAAAACCCCTAACCCTAACCCTAACCCTAAATCTTCCCCTAACCCTAACAGTAACCCTAAACCAAACCAAACCGTAACCCTAACACTAAACCTAACCCTAACCCTAACCCAAACCCTATCCCTAACACTTACCCTAACCCTAAGCCTAAGCCTAAATCTAAACCAAACCCACAACCTAAACCTAACCATAACCCTAACCGAAAACGTAACCATAACCCTAACCCAAACCCAAACTTCAACACTAACCCTAACCCTAACCCCAACCCAAAACCTAAACCTAACACTAACACTAACACTAACGCTAACCCTAACCCTAACCCTAACCCTAATCCTAACACTAACACTAACGCTAACCCTAACCCTAACCCTAACCCTAAGTCAAATCAAAACCTACTCCTATCCCTAAACCTAATGCTAACCCAAGCCCAAACACTAATCCTAACCCTAACGCTAAATCCTAAAACTAAACCTAAACTTAACCCAAACCTGAACGCTAACCCAAACCCAAACCCTAAACCTAACCCTAACACTAAACCTAACCCAAACCCTAACGCTAACCCTAACCCTAAGCCCTAACCCTAACTCTAACCTTAACCCTAACCCAAACCCTAACCCAAAACCTAACCCTAACACTAACCCTAACCCAAGCTCAAACACTAACCCCAACCCTCACCCTAACCCTATCCCTAACCCTAAACCTAACCCTAACAGTAACCCTCACCCTAACCCTATCCCTATCGCCTAGCCCTAACCCTAACCCTAACTCTAAGCCAAACCCTAACCCTAACTCTAACCCTAACCCTAAACCTAACCCTAACCAAAGCCCAAACACTAACCCCAAACCTAACCCTTACCCTACCGATAATTTTAAACCTAACACAAACTAAACCCTAACCCAAACCCTAAACCTAAACCTAACTATAACCCTAAACCTAACCCAAAGCCTAATCCTAACACGAACACTAACTGTAATACAAACCCTAACCCTAACCCTTACCCTAACCCTAACCGTATCACAAAACCTAACACTAACCCAAAGCCTAACCCTAACCCTAACCCAAACCCTAACCCTAACCCTAACTCTAACCCTTACTCTAAACCAAATCCTAACCCTAAACCTAACCCTAACCCTAACCCTAACCCTAACCCTAACCCTACATGCTAACCCAAACCCTAACCCTAACCCTAACCCTAAACCAAACCTAAACATTAACCCTAACCCTAAAACTAACCCTAACACTAACCTAAACTCTATCCCTTACCCTAACACTAACCCTACCGCAAACCAATCCCTAACCCTAACCCTAACCCTAACCCTAACACTAAACCAAACCTAAACCCTAACACTAACACTTACCATAACCCTAATTCTAATTCTAACCCTAAACATAACCATAACCCTAACCCAAACCCTAACCCTAACTCTAACCCTAACCCTTACTCTAAACCAAATCCTAACCCTAAACATAACCCTAACCCTAACCCTAACCCTAACCCTAACCCTAAACCTAACCCTAACCCTAACCCTAACCCTAACCCTAACCCTAACCCTAACACTAAACCAAACCTAAACCCTAACCCTAACACCAACCCTAACCCTAAACCTAACCCTAAACCAAACCCGAACTCTAAACCTAACTCTAAACCAAACCTCAACCTTAACCCTCACCTTAATCATAACCCTAACCCTAACTCTAAACCACCCCTAACCCTAACCCTAACCCTAACCCTTCCCCTAACCCTAACACTAACCCCAATCCTAACATTAACACTAACGCTAACCATAACCCTAATCCTAACCCTAACCCTAACCCTAACCAAAACCCTAAGCACCCTAACCCTAACCCTAACCATAACCCAAACCCTAATCCGAACACTAACACTAACGCTAACCCTAACCCTAATCCTAAGCCAAACCAAAACCTACTCCTATCCCTAAACTTAACCCAAACCTAAGCCCAAACACTAACCCAAACCCTATCCCTAACCCTAACCCTAACCCGTACCCTCACACTAAGCCTAACCCAAACTCTAAACCTAACCTAAACTCAAGGCCTAACTCTAACCCTAAGCCTAACCCAAGCTCTAAAACTAACTCTAACCCTAACCCTAAGCCAAACCCTAACCCTAACCCTATCCCTAAACCTAACCCTAACCCAATCCCAAACAAGAACCCTAAACCTAGAAGTAACCCTAACCCAAACCCTAATCCTAACCCTAAACCTAACCCTAACACAAACCCTAACCCTAACCCTATCCTAACACTAACCCTAACGCAAACCCTAACCGTAACTCTAACTCTAACCCGAACCCTAACACTAACCCTAACCCTAACCCCTAACCCTAACCCTAACCCAAATCAAACCCTAACGCTAACCCTAACCCTAACCCTAACCCAAAACCTAAACCTAAACCTAACCCTAATCCTAAACCTAACCCTAACCCTAACCCTAACCCTAACCCCAACCCTAACCCTAAACCTAACCTTAAACGAAACCCTAACCCTAACCCTAACACAAAACTAAACCCTCACCCAAACCCTAACCCTAACCGTAACCCTAAACCAAACCTAAACATTAACCCTAACCCTAACACTAACCCTAACCCTAACCTAAACTGTATCCCTAACCCTAACACTAACCCTACCGCAAACCAATCCCTAACCCTAACCCTAACCCTAAATGAAACCTAAACCCTAACCCTAACCCTAACCCTAACCCTAACCCTAACCCCAACCCTAAACCTAAACCTAACCCTAAACCAAACCCCAACTCTAAACCTAACTCTAACCCAAACCTAAAACCTAACCCTAACTTAAATCCTAACCCTAACCCTAAACCACCCCTTAAGATAACCCTAACCCTAACCCAAACCCTAACCCTAACACTAACCCTAAACCAAACCAAACCGTAACCCTAACCCTAAACCTAAGCCTAACCCTAACCCAAACCCTAAACCTAACACAAACCCTAACGATAACACCAACCCTAACCCTAAACCAAACCCTAACCCTAACACTAACCCTAACCCCTAACCCTAACCCTAACCTTAACCCTAACCTTAAACCTAACCCAAACCCTAACCCGATCCCTTGCTCTAACCCAAACGCAAAACCTAACCATAACCCTAAACCTAAACCTAACCCAAACAGAAACCCTAACCCTAAGCCTAAACCAAACCTTGAACCTAACCTAAACCCAAGCCCTAACCCTTACCGTAACCATAACCCAAGCCCTAAAACTAACCCTAACCCTAACCCTAAACAAACCTACAGGCTAACCCAAACCCTAACCCTAACCCTAACCCTAAACCAAACCTAAACATTAACCCTAACCCTAAAACTAACCCTAAACCTAACCTAAACTCTATCCCTTACCCTAACACTAACCCTACCCCAAACCAATCCTTAACCCTAACCCTAACCCTAACCCTAACACTAAACCAAACCTAAACCCTAACACTAACACTTACCCTAACCCTAACCAAATCCTAACCCTAAACCTAACCCTAACCCTAACCCTAACCCTAACCCTAATCCTAAACCTAATCCTAACCCTAAACCTAACCCTAACCCCAAACCTAACCCTAAACCTAACCCTAAACGAAACCCCAACTCTAAACCTAACTGTAACCCAAACCTAAACCTTAACCCTAACCCTAATCCTAACCCTAACCTTAACCCTAAAACACCCCTATCCCTAACCCTAACCCTAAATCTTCCCCTAACCCTAACAGTAACCCTAATCCAAACCAAACCATAACCCTAACACTAAACCTAACCCTAACCCTAACCCAAACCCTAACCCCAACACTTACCCTAACTCTAACCCTAAGCCTAATCCTAAACCAAACCCACACCCTAAACCTAACCATAACCCTAACAGAAAACGTAACCCTAACCCTAAACCAAACCCAAACTTCAACACTAACCCTAACCCTAACCCTAACCCTAACCCAAACCCTAATCCTAACACTAATACTAACACTAACGCTAACCCTAACCCTAACCCTAACCCTAATCCTAACACTAACCCTAACCCTAACCCTAACCCTAAGTCAAACCAAAACCTACTCCTATCCCTAAACCTAACGCTAACCCAAGCCCAAAAACTAATCCTAATCCTAACCCTAACCCTAAAACCTAACCCTAAACCTAAACTTAACCCAAACCTGAACCCTAACACAAACCCAAACCCTAAACCTAACCCTAACACTAAACCTAACCCAAACCCTAACGCTAACCCTAACCCTAAGCCCTAACCCTAACCCAAACCTTAACCCTAACCCAAACCCTAACCCAAATTTTAAACCTAACCTAAACTCAAGCCTTAACCCTAACCCTAACCCTAACCCAAGCCCTAAAACTAACCCTAACCCTAACCCTAACCCAAACCTTAAACCTAACCTAAACCCAAGCCTTAACCCTAACCCTAACCCTAACTCAAGCCCTAAAAGTAACCCTAACCCTAACCCTAACCCAAACCTAAACCCTAACCCAAACACTAATCCTAACCCTAACCCTAAAACAAACCAATACCGTAACCCTAACCGTAACCGTAACCCTAACCCTAACCCTAAACGTAACCTAAGCTCTATCCCTAACCCTAACATTAACCCTACCCCAAACCAATCCCTAACCCTAACCCTAACCCTAATACTAAACCAAATCTAAACCCTAACCCTAACCCTTACCCTAACCCTAATCCTAAACCTAATCCTAACCCTAAACCTAACCCTAACCCCAAACCTAACCCTAAACCTAACCCTAAACCAAACCCCAACTCTAAACCTAACTCTAACCCAAACCTAAACCTTAACCCTAATCTTAATCCTAACCCTAACCTTAACCCTAAAACACCCCTAACCCTAACCCTAACCCTAAATCTTCCCCTAACCCTAACAGTAACCCTAAACCAAACCAAACCGTAACCCTAACACTAAACCTAACCCTAACCCTAACCCAAACCCTATCCCTAACACTTACCCTAACCCTAAGCCTAAGCCTAATCCTAAACCAAACCCACAACCTAAACCTAACCATAACCCTAACCGAAAACGTAACCATAACCCTAACCCAAACCCAAACTTCAACACTAACCCTAACCCTAACCCCAGCCCAAACCCTAATCCTAACACTAACACTAACACTAACGCTAACCCTAACCCTAACCCTAACCCTAATCCTAACACTAACACTAACGCTAACCCTAACCCTAACCCTAACCCTAAGTCAAATCAAAACCTACTCCTATCCCTAAACCTAATGCTAACCCAAGCCCAAACACTAATCCTAATCCTAAGCCTAACGCTAAAACCTAACCCTAAACCTAAACTTAACCCAAACCTGAACGCTAACCCAAACCCAAACCCTAAACCTAACCCTAACACTAAACCTAACCCAAACCCTAACGCTAACCCTAACCCTAAGCCCTAACCCTAACCCTAACCTTAACCCTAACCCAAACCCTAACCCAAAACCTAACCCTAACACTAACCCTAACCCAAGCGCAAACACTAACCCCAACCCTCACCCTAACCCTATCCCTAACCCTAAACCTAACCCTAACAGTAACCCTCACCCTAACCCTATCCCTATCGCCTAGCCCTAACCCTAACCCTAACCCTAAGCCAAACCCTAACCCTAACTCTAACCCTAACCCTAAACCTAACCCTAACCAAAGCCCAAACACTAACCCCAAACCTAACCCTTACCCTATCCATAATTTTAACCCTAACACAAACTAAACCCTAACCCAAACCCTAACCCTAAACCTAACTATAACCCTAAACCTAACCCAAAGCCTCATCCTAACCCGACCCCTAACTCTAACACAAACCCTAAACCTAACCCTTACCCTAACCCTAACCGTATCCCAAAACCTAACACTAACCCAAAGCCTAACCCTAACCCTAACCCTAACCGAAACCCAAACCCTAATCCTAACACTAAAACTAACCCTAATCCTAATCCTAACACTAACCGTAACCCAAGCCCAAACCCTAAACCGAACCCTAACCCTAACCCTATCCCTATTGCCTAGCCCTAACCCCAACCCTAACCCTAACCCTAACCCTAAACCACCCCTTAACATAACCCTAACCCTAACCCTTCCCCTAACCCTAACACTAACCCTAAACCAAACCAAACCGTAACCCAAACCCTAAACCTAACCATAACCCTAACCCAAACCCTAAACCTAACACAAACCCTAACGATAACACCAACCCTAACCCTAACCCAAACCTACACGCTAACCCAAACCCTAACCCTAACCCTAACCCTAAACCAAACCTAAACATTAACCCTAACCCTAAAACTAACCCTAACCCTAACCTAAACTCTATCCCTTTCCCTAACACTATCCCTACCCCAAACCAGTCCCTAACCCTAACCCTAACCCTAACCCTAACACTAAACCAAACCTAAACCCTAACACTAACACTTACCCTAACCCTAATTCTAATTCTAACCCTAAACATAACCATAACCCTAACCCAAACCCTAACCCTAACCCTAACCCTAACCCTTACTCTAAACCAAATCCTAACCCTAAACCTAACCCTAACCCTAACCCTAACCCTAACCCTAACCCTAATCCTACACGCTAACCCAAACCCTAACCCTAACCCTAACCCTAAACCAAACCTAAACATTAACCCTAACCCTAAAACTAACCCTAACCCTAACCTAAACTCTATCCCTTACCCTAACACTAACCCTACCCCAAACCAATCCCTAACCCTAACCCAAACCCTAACCCTAACACTAAACCAAACCTAAACCCTAACACTAACACTTACCCTAACCCTAATTCTAATTCTAACCCTAAACATAACCATAACCCTAACCCAAACCCTAACCCTAACCCTAACCCTAACCCTTACTCTAAACCAAATCCTAACCCTAAACCTAACCCTAACCCTAACCCTAACCCTAAACCTAACCCTAACCCTAACCCTAACCCTAACCCTAACCCTAACCCTAAACCAAACCTAAACCCTAACCCTAACACCCACCCTAACCCTAAACCTAACCCTAAACCAAACCTGAACTCTAAACCTAACTCTAAACCAAACCTCAACCTTAACCCTCACCTTAATCATAACCCTAACCCTAACCCTAAGCCACCCCTAACCCTAACCCTAACCCTAACCCTTCCCCTAACCCTAACACTAACCCTAATCCTAACATTAACACTAACGCTAACCATAACCCTAATCCTAACCCTAACCCTAACCCTAACCAAAACCCTAAGCACCCTAACCCTAACCCTAACCATAACCCAAACCCTAATCCGAACACTAACACTAACGCTAACCCTAACCCTAACCCTAAGCCAAACCAAAACCTACTCCTATCCCTAAACTTAACCCAAACCTAAGCCCAAACACTAACCCAAACCCTATCCCTAACCCTAACCCTAACCCGAACCCTCACACTAAGCCTAACCCAAACTCTAAACCTAACCTAAACTCAAGGCCTAACTCTAACCCTAAGCCTAACCCAAGCTCTCAAACTAACCCTAACCCTAACCCTAAGCCAAACCCTCACCCTAACCCTATCCCTAAACCTAACCCTAACCCAATCCCAAACAAGAACCCTAAACCTAGAAGTAACCCTAACCCAAACCCTAATCCTAACCCTAAACCTAACCATAACACAAACCCTAACCCTAACCCTATCCTAACACTAACCCTAACGCAAACCCTAACCGTAACTCTAACTCTAACCCGAACCCTAACACTAACCCTAACCCTAACCCCTAACCCTAACCCTAACCCAAATCAAACCCTAACGCTAACCCTAACCCTAACCTGAACCGAAAACCTAAACCTAAACCTCACCCTAATCCTAAACCTAACCCTAACTCTAACCCTAACCCCAACCCTAACCCTAAACCTAACCTTAAACGAAACCCTAACCCTAACACAAAACTAAACCCTTACCCAAACCCTAACCGTAACCCTAAACCAAACCTAAACATTAACCCTAACCCTAACACTAACCCTAACCCTAACCTAAACTGTATCCCTAACCCTAACACTAACCCTACCGCAAACCAATCCCTAACCCTAACCCTAACCCAAGCCCTAAAACTAACCCTACCCCTAACCCTAACCCAAACCTTAAACCTAACCTAAACCCAAGCCTTAACCCTAACCCTAACCCTAACCCAAGCCCTAATAGTAACCCTATCCCTAACCCTAACCCAAACCTAAACCCTAACCCAAACACTAACCCTAACCCTAACCGTAAAACAAACCAAAACCGTAACCCTAACCGTAACCGTAACCCTAACCCTAACCCTAACCATAACCTAAGCTCTATCCCTAACCCTAACATTAACCCTACCCCAAACCAATCCCTAACCCTAACCCTAACCCTAATACTAAACCAAATCTAAACCCTAACCCTAACCCTTACCCTAACCCTAATCCTAAACCTAATCCTAACCCTAAACCTAACCCTAACCCCAAACCTAACCCTAAACCTAACCCTAAACCAAACCCCAACTCTAAACCTAACTCTAACCCAAACCTAAACCTTAACCCTAATCTTAATCCTAACCCTAACCTTAACCCTAAAACACCCCTAACCCTAACCCTAACCCTAAATCTTCCCCTAACCCTAACAGTAACCCTAAACCAAACCAAACCGTAACCCTAACACTAAACCTAACCCTAACCCTAACCCAAACCCTATCCCTAACACTTACCCTAACCCTAACCCTAAGCCTAATCCTAAACCAAACCCACAACCTAAACCTAACCATAACCCTAACCGAAAACGTAACCCTAACCCTAACCCAAACCCAAACTTCAACACTAACCCTAACCCTAACCCCAACCCAAACCCTAATCCTAACACTAACACTAACACTAACGCTAACCCTAACCCTAACCCTAACCCTAAGTCAAACCAAAACCTACTCCTATCCCTAAACCTAACGCTAACCCAAGCCCAAAAACTAATCCTAATTCTAACCCTAACCCTAAAACCTAACCCTAAACCTAAACTTAACCCAAACCTGAACCCTAACCCAAACCCAAACCCTAAACCTAACCCTAACACTAAACCTAACCCAAACCCTAACGCTAACCCTAACCCTAAGCCCTAACCCTAACCCAAACCTTAACCCTAACCCAAACCCTAACCCAAACTTTAAAGCTAACCTAAACTCAAGCCTTAACCCTAACCCTAACCCTAACCCAAGCCCTAAAACTAACCCTAACCCTAACCCTAAACCAAACCTTAAACCTAACCTAAACCCAAGCCTTAACCCTAACCCTAACCCTAACCCAAGCCCTAAAACTAACCCTAACCCTAACCCTAACCCAAACCTAAATCCTAACCCAAACACTAACCCTAACCCTAACCCTAAAACAAACCAAAACCGTAACCCTAACCGTAACCGTAACCCTAACCCTAACCCTAACCGTAACCTAAGCTCTATCCCTAACCCTAACATTAACCCTACCCCAAACCAATCCCTAACCCTAACCCTAAACCTAATACTAAACCAAATCTAAACCCTAACCCTAACCCTAACCCTAACCCTAACCCTAACCCTAATCCTAAACCTAATCCTAACCCTAAACCTAACCCTAACCCCAAACCTAACCCTAAACCTAACCCTAAACCAAACCCCAACTCTAAACCTAACTCTAACCCAAACCTAAACCTTAACCCTAATCTTAATCCTAACCCTAACCTTAACCCTAAAACACCCCTAACCCTAACCCTAACCCTAAATCTTCCCCTAACCCTAACAGTAACCCTAAACCAAAACAAACCGTAACCCTAACTCTAAACCTAACCCTAACCCTAACCCAAACCCTATCCCTAACACTTACCCTAACCCTAACCCTAAGCCTAATCCTAAACCAAACCCACAACCTAAACCTAACCATAACCCTAACCGAAAACGTAACCCTAACCCTAACCCAAACCCAAACTTCAACACTAACCCTAACCCTAACCCTAACCCTAACCCAAACCCTAATCCTAACACTAACACTATCACTAACGCTAACCCTAACCCTAACCCTAACCCTAATCCTAACACTAACACTAACGCTAACCCTAACCCTAACCCTAACCCTAAGTCAAATCAAAACCTACTCCTATCCCTAAACCTAACGCTAACCCAAGCCCAAACACTAATC
Source organism: Eospalax fontanierii (assembly GCA_035773235.1). Taxonomy (NCBI): domain Eukaryota; kingdom Metazoa; phylum Chordata; class Mammalia; order Rodentia; family Spalacidae; genus Eospalax; species Eospalax fontanierii. The sequence goes on from CM069537.1 coordinate 523,418, forward strand.
CTAATCCTAACCCAAACGCTAAAACCTAACCCTAAACCTAAACTTAACCCAAACCTGAACGCTAACCCAAACCCAAACCCTAAACCTAACACTAACACTAAACCTAACCCAAACCCTAACGCTAACACTAACCCTAAGCCCTAACCCTAACCCTAACCTTAACCCTAACCCAAACCCTAACCCAAAACCTAACCCTAACACTAACCCTAACCCAAGCCCAAACACTAACCCCAAACCTAACCCTTACCCTATCCATAATTTTAACCCTAACACAAACTAAACCCTAACCCAAACCCTAACCCTAAACCTAACTATAACCGTAAACCTAACCCAAAGCCTAATCCTAACACGAACCCTAACTCTAACACAAACCCTAACCCTAACCCTTACCCTAACCCTAACCGTATCCCAAAACCTAACACTAACCCAAAGCCTAACCCTAACCCTAACCCTAACCGAAACCCAAACCCTAATCCTAACACTAAAACTAACCCTAATCCTAATCCTAACACTAACCGTAACCCAAGCCCAAACCCTAACCCGAACCCTAACCCTAACCCTATCCCTATTGCCTAGCCCTAACCCCAACCCTAACTCTAACCCTAACCCTAACCCTAACCCTAACCCTAAACCACCCCTTAACATAACCCTAACCCTAACCCTTCCCCTAACCCTAACACTAACCCTAAACCAAACCAAACCGTAACCCAAACCCTAAACCTAACCCTAACCCTAACCCAAACCCTAAACCTAACACAAACCCTAACGATAACACCAACCCTAACCCTAACCCAAACCTACACGCTAACCCAAACCCTAACCCTAACCCTAACCCTAAAACAAACCTAAACATTAACCCTAAGCCTAAAACTAACCCTAACCCTAACCTAAACTCTATCACTTACCCTAACACTAACCCTACCCCAAACCAATCCCTAACCCTAACCCTAACCCTAACCCTAACACTAAACCAAACCTAACCCCTAACACTCACACTTACCCTATCCCTAATTCTAATTCTAACCCTAAACATAACCATAACCCTAACACTAAACCTAACCCTAACCCTAACCCTAACCCTTACTCTAAACCAAATCCTAACCCTAAACCTAACCCTAACCCTAACCCTAACCCTAACCCTAATCCTAAACCTAATCCTAACCCTAAACCTAACCCTAACCCCAAAACTAACCCTAAACCTAACCATAAACGAAACCCCAACTCTAAACCTAACTCTAACCCAAACCTAAACCTTAACCCTAACCCTAACCCTAACCCAAACCCTAACCCTAACACTTACCCCTAACCCTAACCCAAACCCTAAAACTTCCCCTAACCCTAACAATAACCCTAAACCAAACCAAACCCTAACCCTAACCGTAACCCTAACCCTAACCCTAACCCAGACGCTAACCCTAACACTTACCCTAACTCTAACCCTAAGCCTAATCCTAAACCAAACCCACACTCTAAACCTAACCATAACCCTAACCGAAAACGTAACCGTAACCCTAACCCAGACCCAAACTTCAACACTAACCCTAACCCTAACCCTAACCCTAACCCAAACCCTAATCCTAACACTAATACTAACACTAACGCTAACCCTAACCCTAACCCTAACCCTAATCCTAACACTAACACTAACGCTAACCCTAACCCTAACCCTAACCCTAAGTCAAACCAAAACCTACTCCTATCCCTAACCTAACGCTAACCCAAGCCCAAAAACTAATCCTAATCCTAACCCTAACCCTAAAACCTAACCCTAAACCTAAACTTAACCCAAACCTGAACCCTAACCCAAACCCAAACCCTAAACCTAAACCTAACACTAAACCTAACCCAAACCCTAACGCTAACCCTAACCCTAAGCCCTAACCCTAACCCAAACCTTAACTCTAACCCAAACCCTAACCCAAACCTTAAACCTAACCTAAACTCAAGCCTTAACCCTAACCCTAACCCTAACCCAAGCCCTAAAACTAACCCTAACCCTAACCCTACCCCAAACCTTAAACCTAACCTAAACCCAAGCCTTAACCCTAACCCTAACCCTAACCCAAGCCCTAAAACTAACCCTAACCCTAACCCAAACCTAAAGCCTAACCCAAACACTAACCCTAACCCTAACCCTAAAACAAACCAAAACCGTAACCCTAACCGTAACCGTAACCCTAACCCTAACCCTAACCGTAACCTAAGCTCTATCCCTAACCCTAACCTTAACCCTACCCCAAACCAATCCCTAACCCTAACCCTAACCCTAATACTAAACCAAATCTAAACCCTAACCCTAACCCTAACCCTAACCCTAACCCTAACCCTAATCCTAAACCTAATCCTAACCCTAAACCTAAGCCTAACCCCAAACCTAACCCTAAACCTAACCCTAAACCAAACCCCAACTCTAAACCTAACTCTAACCCAAACCTAAACCTTAACCCTAATCTTAATCCTAACCCTAACCTTAACCCTAAAACACCCCTAACCCTAACCCTAATCCTAAATCTTCCCCTAACCCTAACAGTAACCCTAAACCAAAACAAACCGTAACCCTAACACTAAACCTAACCCTAACCCTAACCCAAACCCTATCCCTAACACTTACCCTAACCCTAACCCTAAGCCTAATCCTAAACCAAACCCACAACCTAAACCTAACCATAACCCTAACCGAAAACGTAACCCTAACCCTAACCCAAACCCAAACTTCAACACTAACCCTAACCCTAAACCTAACCCTAACCCAAACCCTAATCCTAACACTAACACTAACACTAACGCTAACCCTAACCCTAACCCTAACCCTAATCCTAACACTAACACTAACGCTAAACCTAACCCTAACCCTAACCCTAAGTCAAACCAAAACCTACTCCTATCCCTAAACCTAACGCTAACCCAAGCCCAAACATTAATCCTAATCCTAACCCTAACGCTAAAACCTAACCCTAAACCTAAACTTAACCCAAACCTGAACGCTAACCCAAACCCAAACCCTAAACCTAACCCTAACACTAAACCTAACCCAAACCCTAACGCTAACACTAACCCTAAGCCCTAACCCTAACCCTAACCTTAACCCTAACCCAAACCTTAACCCAAAACCTAACCCTAACACTAACCCTAACCCAAGCCCAAACACTAACCCCAACCCTCACCCTAACCCTATCCCTAACCCTAAACCTAAACCTAACACTAACCCTCACCCTAACCCTATCCCTATCGCCTAGCCCTAACCCTAACCCTAACCCTAAGCCAAACCCTAACCCTAACTCTAACCCTAACCCTAAACCTAACCCTAACCAAAGCCCAAACACTAACCCCAAACCTAACCCTTACCCTATCCATAATTTTAACCCTAACACAAACTAAACCCTAACCCAAACCTTAACCATAAACCTAACTATAACCCTAAACCTAACCCAAACCCTAATCCTAACACGAACCCTAACTCTAACACAAACCCTAACCCTAACCCTTACCCTAACCCTAACCGTATCCCAAAACCTAACACTAACCCAAAGCCTAACCCTAACCCTAACCCTAACCGAAACCCAAACCCTAATCCTAACACTAAAACTAACCCTAATCCTAATCCTAACACTAACCGTAACCCAAGCCCAAACCCTAACCCGAACCCTAACCCTAACCCTATCCCTATTGCCTAGCCCTAACCCCAACCCTAACCCTAACCCTAACCCTACCCCTAACCCTAAACCACCCCTTAACATAACCCTAACCCTAACCCTTCCCCTAACCCTAACACTAACCCTAAACCAAACCAAACCGTAACCCTAACCCTAAACCTAACCCTAACCCTAACCCAAACCCTAAACCTAACACAAACCCTAACGATAACACCAACCCTAACCCTAACCCAAACCCTAACCCTAACCCTAACCCCTAAACCTAACCCTAACCTTAAGCCTAACCTTAAACCTAACCCAAACCCTAACCCGATCCCTTGCTCTAACCCAAACCCAAACCCTAACCCTAAGCCTAACCCAAACCTTAAACCTAACCTAAACACAAGCCCTAACCCTTACCCTAACCATAACCCAAGCCCTAAAACTAACCCTAACCCTAACCCTAACCCAAACCTAAATGCTAACCCAAACCCTGACCCTAACCCTAACCCTAAACCAAACCTAAACATTAACCCTAACCCTAACCCTAACCCTAACCTAAACTGTATCCCTAACCCTAACACTAACCCTACCCCACACCAATCCCTAACCCTAACCCTAACCCTAACCCTAACCCTAAACCAAACCTAAACCCTAACCCTAACACCAACCCTAATCCTAAACCTAACCCTAAACCAAACCCGAACTCTAAACCTAACTCTAAACCAAACCTCAACCTTAACCCTCACCTTAATCCTAAACCTAACCCTACCCTAAACCACCCCTAACCCTAACCCTAACCCTAACCCTAACCCTAACCCCTCCCCTAAACCTAACACTAACCCTAATCCTAACATTAACACTAACGCTAACCATAACCCTAATCCTAACCCTAACCCTAACCCTAACCAAAACCCTAAGCACCCAAACCCTAACCCTAAACATAACACAAACCCTAATCCGAACACTAACACTAACACTAACCCTAACCCCAACCCTAACCCCAAACCACACCAAAACCTACTCCTATCCCTAAACTTAACCCAAACCTAAGCCCAAACAATAACCCAAACCCTATCCCTAACCCTAAACCTAACCCGAACCCTAACACTAAGCCTAACCCAAACTCTAAACCTAACCTAAACTCAAGGCCTAACTCTAACCCTAAGCCTAACCCAAGCCCTAAAACTAACCCTAACCCTAACCCTAAGCCAAACCCTAACCCTAACCCTAAACCTAAACTTCACCCAAACCCAAACCTTAAACCTAAGCCTAACCCAAACCCTCAACCTAACCTAAACCCAAGCCCTAACCCTAACCCTAACCCTAACCATAACCCAAGCCCTAAAACTAACCCTAACCCTAACCCTTAAACTAAACCTAACCCTTACCCTAACCCTAAAACTAAACCTAAACCAAACCAAACCCTAACCCTAAGCCTAAACCTAACCCTAACGCTAATCCAAACCCTAACCCTAACACCCTAACCCTAACCCCAACCCTAAACCTAACCCTAACCCTAACCCTAACTCAAACCCAAACCGAAACACTATCCCTAACCCAAAGCCTAACCCTAACCCTAACACTAACCCTAACCGTAACCCAAATCCTAACCCTAACCCTACCCCTAACACTAACCCTAAACCAAACCCTAACCCTAACCCTAACCATAACCCAAACCCAAACCCTAACCCTAACCCTAACCCTAACACAAACCCTAACCCTAAACCTAACCCTACCCTAAACCCTAACCGTAACACTAAACCTAACCCTATCCCTATCGCTTAATCCTAACCCTAACCCTATCCCTAACCCTAAGCCAAACCCTAACTCTAACTCTAACCCTAACCCTAAACCTAACCCTAACCCAAGCCCAAACACTAACCCTAAACCTAACCCTAACCCTAACTCAAACCATAACCCTAACCATAAACCTAACCGTAACCCTTAAAAAAACCCTAACCCTAACCCTAAACCTAACCCTACCCTAAACCCTAACCGTAACACTAACCCTAACCCTAACCCAACCCCTAACCCTAACCCTAACGCTAACCCCTAAACCTAACCCCAAACTTAACCCTAACCCAAACCTAAACACAAACCCTAACCCTAACCTTAAACCTAACCCAAACCCTAACACGATCCCTTACTCTAACCCAAACCCAAACCCTAACCCTAACACTAACCCTAACACTAACCCTAACACTAACCCTAACTCTAAACCTAAACCTAACCCAAACACAAACCCTAACCCTAAGCCTAAACCAAACCTTAAACCTAACCTAAACCCAAGCCTTAACCCTAACCCTAACCCTAACCCAAGCCCTAAAACTAACCCTAACCCTAACCCTAACGCAAACCTAAACCCTAAACCAAACACTAACGCTAACACTAACTCTAAAACAAACCAAAACCGTAAACCTAACCGTAACCGTAACCCTAACCCTAACCCTAACACTAAACCTAACCCAAACCCTAACACTAACCATAACCCTAATCCCTAACCGTAACCCTAACCTTAACCCTAACCCAAACCCTAACCCAAACCCTAACCCTAACCCTAACCCTAACCCTAACCCTAAAACAAACCAAAACCGTAACCCTAACCGTAACCGTAAACCTAACCCTAACCCTAACCGTAACCTAAGCTCTATCCCTAACCCTAACATTAACCCTACCCCAAACCAATCCCTAACCCTAACCCTAACCCTAACACAAAACCAAATCTAAACCCTAACCCTAACCCTAACCCTAACCCTAATCCTAAACCTAATCCTAACCCTAAACCTAACCCTAACCCCAAACCTAACCCTAAACCTAACCCTAAACCAAACCCCAACTCTAAACCTAACTCTAACCCAAACCTAAACTTTAACCCTAATCTTAATCCTAACCCTAACCTTAACCCTAAAACACCCCTAACCCTAACCCTAAACCTAAATCTTCCCCTAACCCTAACAGTAACCCTAAACCAAACCAAACCGTAACCCTAACACTAAACCTAACCCTAACCCTAACCCAAACCCTAACCCTAAGCCTAATCCTAAACCAAACCCACACCCTAACCCTAACCATAACCCTAACCGAAAACGTAACCCTAACCCTAACCCAAACCCAAACTTCAACACTAACCCTAACCCTAACCCTAACCCTAACCCAAACCCTAATCCTACACTAACACTAACACTAACGCTAACCCTAACCCTAATCCTAACACTAACACTAACTCTAACCCTAAGCCTAACCCTAACCCTAAGTCAAACCAAAACCTACTCCTATCCCTAAACCTAACGCTAACCCAAGCCCAAACACTAATCCTAATCCTAACCCAAACCCTAAAACCTAACCCTAAACCTAAACTTAACCCAAACCTGAACCCTAACCCAAACCCAAACCCTAAACCTAACCCTTACACTAAACCTAACCCAAACCCTAACGCTAACCCTAACCCTAAGCCCTAAACCTAACCCTAACCTTAACCCTAACCGAAACCCTAACCCAAAACCTAACCCTAACACTAACCCTAACCCAAGCCCAAACACTAACCCCAACCTTCAACCTAACCCTATCCCTAACCCTAAACCTAACACTAACCCTCACCCTAACCCTATCCCTATCGCCTAGCCCTAACCCTAACCCTAACCCTAGGCAAACCCGAACCCTAACTCTAACCCTAACCCTAAACCTAACCCTAACCCAAGCCCAAACACTAACCCCAAACCTAACCCTTACCCTATCCATAATTTTAACCCTAACACAAACTAAACCCTAACCCAAACCCTAACCCTAAACCTAACTATAACCCTAAACCTAACCCAAACCCTAATCCTAACACGAACCCTAACTCTAACACAAACCCTAACCCTAACTCTTACCCTAACCCTAACCGTATCCCAAAACCTAACACTAACCCAAAGCCTAACCCTAACCCTAACCATAACCGAAACCCAAACGCTAATCCTAACACTAAAACTAACCCTAATCCTAATCCTAACACTAACCGTAACCCAAGCCCAAACCCTAACCCGAAACCTAACCCTAGCCCTAACCCTATCCCTATTGCCTAGCCCTAACCCCAACCCTAACCCTAACCCTAACCCTAACCCTAACCCTAAACCACCCCTTAACATAACCCTAACCCTAACCCTTCCCCTAACCCTAACACTAACCCTAAACCAAACCAAACCGTAAACCTAACCCTAAACCTAACCCTAACCCTAAACCAAACCCTAAACCTAACACAAACCCTAACGATAACACCAACCCTAACCCTAACCCAAACCCTAACCCTAACCCTAACCCTAACCCTAACCCTAACCCTAAACCCTAAACCTAACCCTAACCTTAACCCTAACCTTAAACCTAACCCAAACCCTAACCCGATCCCTTGCTCTAAACCAAACCCAAACCCTAACCCTAAGCCTAAACCAAACCTTAAACCTAACCTAAACCCAAGCCCTAACCCTTACCCTAACCATAACCCAAGCCCTAAAACTAACTCTAACCCTAACCCTAACCAATCCCTAACCCTAACCCTAACCCTAACCGTAACCCTAAACCAAACCTAAACCCTAACCCTAACACCAACCCTAACACTAAACCTAACCCTAAACCAAACCCGAACTCTAAACCTAACTCTAAACCAAACCTCAACCTTAACCCTCACCTTAATCATAACCCTAACCCTAACCCTAAACCACCCCTAACCCTAACCCTAACCTTAACCCTTCCCCTAACCTATACACTAACCCTAATCCTAACATTAACACTAACGCTAACCATAACCCTAATCCTAACCCTAACCCTAACCCTAACCAAAACCCTAAGCACCCTAACCGTAACCCTAACCATAACCCAAACCCTAATCCGAACACTAACACTAACGCTAACCCTAACCCAAACCCTAACCCTAAGCCAAACCAAAACCTACTCCTATCCCTAAACTTAACCCAAACCTAAGCCCAAACACTAACCCAAACCCTATCCCTAACCCTAACCCTAACCCGAACCCTAACACTAAGCCTAACCCAAACTCTAAACCTAACCTAAACTCAAGGCCTAAATCTAACCCTAAGCCTAACCCAAGCCCTAAAACTAACCCTAACCCTAACCCTAAGACAAACCCTAACCCTAACCCTATCCCTAAACCTAACCCTAAGCCAATCCCAAACAAGAACCCTAAACCTAGAAGGAACCCTAACCCAAACCCTAATCCTAACCCTAAACCTAACCCCAACACAAACCCTAACCCTAACCCTATCCTAACACTAAACCTAACGCAAACCCTAACCGTAACTCTAACTCTACCCCGAACCCTAACACTAACCCTAACCCTAACCCCTAACCCTAACCCTAACCCAAATCAAACCCTAACGCTAACCCTAACACTAACCCTAACCCAAAACCTAAACCTAAACCTAACCCTAATCCTAAACCTAACCCTAACCCTAA
>CM069537.1:535000-552500 GCA_035773235.1 Eospalax fontanierii
CCCTAACACTAACCCTAAACCAAACCAAACTGTAACCCTAACCCTAACCCAAACCCTAAACCTAACACAAACCCTAACGATAACACCAACCCTAACCCTAAACCAAACCCTAACCCTAACACTAACCCTAACCCCTATTCCTAACCCTAACCTTAACCCTAACCTTAAACCTAACCCAAACCCTAACCAGATCCCTTGCTCTAACCCAAACGCAAAACCTAACCATAACCCTAAACCTAAACCTAACCCAAACAGAAACCCTAACCCTAAGCCTAAACCAAACCTTGAACCTAACCTAAACACAAGCCCTAACCCTTACCGTAACCATAACCCAAGCCCTAAAACTAACACTAACCCTAACCCTAACCCAAACGTACACGCTAACCCAAACCCTAACCCTAACTCTAACCCTAAACCAAACCTAAACATTAACCCTAACCCTAAAACTAACCCTAACCCTAACCTAAACTCTATCCCTTACCCTAACACTAACCCTACCCCAAACCAATCCCTAACCCTAACCCTAACCCTAACCCTAACACTAAACCAAACCTAAACCCTAACACTAACACTTACCCTAACCCTAATTCTAATTCTAACCCTAAACATAACCATGACCCTAACCCAAACCCTAACCCTAACCCTTACTCTAAACGAAATCCTAACCCTAAACCTAACCCTAACCCTAACCCTAACCCTAACCCTAACCCTAACCCTAATCCTAAACCTAATCCTAACCCTAAACCTAACCCTAACCCCAAACCTAACCCTAAACCTAATCCTAAACGAAACCCCAACTCTAAACCTAACTCTAACCCAAACCTAAACCTTAACCCTAATCTTAATCCTAACCCTAACCTTAACGCTAAAACACCCCTAACCCTAACCCTAACCCTAAATCTTCACCTACTCTAACAGTAACCCTAAACCAAACCAAACCGTAACCCTAAAACTAAACCTAACCCTAACCCTAACCCTAACCCAAACCCTAACCCTAACACTTACCCTAACCCTAACCCTAAGCCTAATCCTAAACCAAACCCACCCCCTAAACCTAACCATAACCCTAACGGAAAACCTAATCCTAACCCTAACCCAAACTCAAACTTCAACACTAACCCTAACCCTAACCCTAACCCTACCCCAAACCCTAATCCTAACACTAACACTAACGCTAACCCTAACCCTAACCCTAACCCTAAGTCAAACCAAAACCTACTCCTATCCCTAAACCTAACGCTAACCCAAGCCAAAACACTATTCCTAATTCTAACCATAACCCTAAAACCTAACCCTAAACCTAAACTTAACCCAAACCTGAACCCTAACCCAAACCCAAACCCTAAACCTAACCCTAACACTAAACCTAACCCAAACCCTAACGCTAACCCTAAACCTAACCATAACCCTAACCGAAAACCTAACCCTAACCCTAACCGAAACCCAAACTTCAACACTAACCCTAACCCTAACCCTAACCCTAACCCTAACCCAAACCCTAATCCTAACACTAACACTAACGCTAACCCTAACCCTAACCCTAACCCTAAGTCAAACCAAAACCTACTCCTATCCATAAACCTAACGCTAACCAAAGCCCAAACACTAATCCTAATCCTAACCATAACCCTAAAACCTAACCCTAAACCTAAACTTAACCAAAACCTGAACCCTAACCCAAACCCAAACCCTAAACCTAACCCTAACACTAAACCTAACCCAAACCCTAACGCTAACCCTAACCCTAAGCCCTAAACCTAACGCTAACCTTAACCCTAACCCAAACCCTAACCCAAAACCTAACCCTAACACTAACCCTAACCCAAGCCCAAACACTAACCCCAACCCTCACCCTAACGCTATCCCTAACCCTAACCCTAACCCAAACCCTAACCCTAAGCCTATCCCTATCGCCTAGACCTAACCCTAACCCAACCCTAAGCCAAACCCTAACCCTAACTCTAACCCTAACCCTAAACCTAACCCTAACCCAAGCCCAAACACTAACCCCACACCTACCCCTTACCCTATCCATAATTTTAACCCTAACACAAACTAAACCCTAACCCAAACCCTAACCCTAACCCTAACTATAACCCTAAACCTAAACCAAACCCTAATCCTAACACGAACCATAACCCTAACACAAAACCTAACCCTAACCCTTACCCTAACCCTAAACCTATCCCAAAACCTAACCCTAACCCAAAGCCTAACCCGAACCCTAAGCCTAACCGAAACCCAAACCCTAATCCTAACACTAAAACTAACCCTAATCCTAATCCTAACACTAACCGTAACCCAAGCCCAAACCCTAACCCGAACCCTAACCCTAACCCTATCCCTATCGATTAGCCCTAACCCCAACCCTAACCCTAACCCTAACCCTAACCCTAAACCACCCCTTAACATAACCCTAACCCTAACCCTTCCCTTAACCCTAACAGTAACCCTAAACCAAACCAAACCGTAGCCCTAACACTAAACCTAACCCTAACCCTAAACCAAACCCTAAACCTAACACAAACCCTAACGATAACACCAACTCTAACCCTAACCCAAACCCTAACCCTAAGCCTAACCCCTAAACCTAACCCTAACCTTAACCCTAACCCTAACCCAAACCCTAACCCTAAACCCTAAACCTAACCCTAACCCTAACCCCTAAACCTAACCCTAACCTTAACCCTAACCTTAAACCTAACCCAAACCCTAACCCAATCCCTTACTCTAACGCAAACCCAAACCCAAACCCTAACCCTAACCCTAACCCTAACACTAACCCTAACACTAACCCTAACCCTAAACCTAAACCTAACCCAAACACAAACCCTAACCCTATCCCTAACCCAAACCTTGAGCCTCACCTAAACCCAAGGCCTAACCCTAACCCTAACCCTAAGACAAACCCTAACCCTAACTCTAACCCTAACCCTAAAACTTACCCTAACCCAAGCCCAAACACTAACCCTAAACCTAACCCTAATCCTAACCCAAACCCTAAACCTAACCCTAACCCTAACCCTAACACAAACCCTAACCTAAAAGTAACCCTAAACCTAAGCCTACCCCAAATCCTAACCGTAAAACTAACCGTAACCCTAATACTAAACCTAACGCAAACCCTAACGCTAACCATAACCCTAAGACCTAACCCTAACCCTAACCTTAACCCTAACCCAAACCCTAACCCAAACTCTAACCCTAACACTAAACCTAACCCAAACCCTAACCCTAAAGCTTAATCTAACCCAAACCCAATCCGTAACCCTAACCTTAACCCTAACCCTAAGCCTAAACCTAAACTTAACCCAAACCCAAACCCTAACCCTAAGCCTAACCCAAACCCTAAACCTAACCTAAACCCAAGCCCTAACCCTAACCCTAACCCTAACCATAACCCAAGCCCTAAAACTAACACTAACTCTAACCCTAAACCTAACCCTAACCCTTACCCTAACCCTAACACTAAACCTAAACCAAACCAAACCCTAACCCTAAGCCTAAACCTAACCCTAACCCTAATCCAAACTCTAACCCTAACACCCTAACCCTAACCCCAACACTAAACCTAACCCTAACCCTAACCCTAACTCAAACCCAAACCCAAACACTATCCCTAACCCAAACCCTAACCCTAACCCTAACACTAACCCTGACCGTAACCCAAATCCTAACCCTAACCCTACCCCTAACACTAACCCTAAACCAAACCCTAACCCTAACCCTAACCATAACCCAAACCCAAACCCTAACCATAACCCTACCCCTAACACAAAACCTAACCCTAAACCTAAACCTACCCTAAACCCTAAACGTAACACTAAACCTAACCCTATCCCGATCGCTTAGCCCTAACCCTAACCCTATCCCTAATCCTAAGCCAAACCCTAACCCTAACTCTAACCCTAACCCTTAACCTTACCCTCACCCATGCCCATCCTCTAACCCTTAACTTAACCCTAACTCTAACTCAAACCATAACCCTAACCATAACCCTAACCGTAACCCTTAAAAAAACCCTAACCCTACCCTAAACCGAACCCTAACCCTAACCCTAACCCTAAAACCTAACCCTAACCCTAACCTTAACCCTAACCCAAACCCTAACCCAAACCCTATCCCTAACCCTAACCCTAACCCGAACCCTAACACTAAGCCTAACCCAAACTCTAAACCTAACCTAAACTCAAGGCCTAACTCTAACCCTAAGCCTAACCCAAGCCCTAAAACTAACCCTAACCCTAAACCTAAGCCAAACCCTAACCCTAACCCTATCCCTAAACCTAACCCTAACCCAATCCCAAACAAGAACCCTAAACCTAGAAGTAACCCTAACCCAAACCCTAATCCTAACCCTAAACCTAACCTTAACACAAACCCTAACCCTAACCCTAATCCTAACACTAAACCTAACGCAAACCCTAATCGTAACTCTAACTCTAACCCGATCACTAACACTAACCCTAACCCTAACCCCTAACCCTAACCCTAACCCAAATCAAACCCTAACGCTAACCCTAACCCTAACCCTAACCGAAAACCTAAACCTAAACCTCACCCTAATCCTAAACCTAACCCTAACTCTAACCCTAACCCCAACCCTAACCCTAAACCTAACCTTAAACGAAACCCTAACCCTAACCCTAACACAAAACTAAACCCTTACCCAAACCCTAACCGTAACCCTAAACCAAACCTAAACATTAACCCTAACCCTAAAACTAACCCTAACCCTAACCTAAACTCTATCCCTTACCCTAACACTAACCCTACCCCAAACCAATCCCTAACCCTAACCCTAACCCTAACCCTAACACTAAACCAAACCTAAACCCTAACACTAACACTTACCCTAACCCTAATTCTAATTCTAACCCTAAACATAACCATGACCCTAACCCAAACCCTAACCCTAACCCTTACTCTAAACCAAATCCTAACCCTAAACCTAACACTAACCCTAACCCTAACCCTAACCCTAACCCTAATCCTAAACCTAATCCTAACCCTAAACCTAACCCTAACCCCAAACCTAACCCTAAACCTAACCCTAAACGAAACCACAACTCTAAACCTAACTCTAACCCAAACCTAAACCTTAACCCTAATCTTAATCCTAACCCTAACCTTAACCCTAAAACACCCCTAACCCTAACCCTAACCCTAAATCTTCACCTACCTTAACAGTAACCCTAAACCAAACCAAACCGTAACCCTAACACTAAACCTAACCCTAACCCTAACCCTAACCCAAACCCTAACCCTAACACTTACCCTAACCCTAACCCTATGCCTAATCCTAAACCAAACCCACCCCCGAAACCTAACCATAACCCTAACGGAAAACCTAACCCTAACCCTAACCCAAACCCAAACTTCAACACTAACCCTAACCCTAACCCTAACCCTAACCCAAACCCTAATCCTAACACTAACACTAACGCTAACCCTAACCCTAACCCTAACCCTAAGTCAAACCAAAACCTACTCCTATCCCTAAACCTAACGCTAACCCAAGCCCAAACACTAATCCTAATTCTAACCATAACCCTAAAACCTAACCCTAAACCTAAACTTAACCCAAACCTGAACCCTAACCCAAACCCAAACCCTAAACCTAACCCTAACACTAAACCTAACCCAAACCCTAACGCTAACCCTAAACCTAACCATAACCCTAACCGAAAACCTAACCCTAACCCTAACCCAAACCCAAACTTCAACACTAACCCTAACCCTAACCCTAACCCTAACCCAAACCCTAATCCTAACACTAACACTAACGCTAACCCTAACCCTAACCCTAACCCTAAGTCAAACCAAAACCTACTCCTATCCCTAAACCTAACGCTAACCAAAGCCCAAACACTAATCCTAATCCTAACCATAACCCTAAAACCTAACCCTAAACCTAAACTTAACCAAAACCTGAACCCTAACCCAAACCCAAACCCTAAACCTAACCCTAACACTAAACCTAACCCAAACCCTAACGCTAACCCTAACCCTAAGCCCTAACCCTAACGCTAACCTTAACCCTAACCCAAACCCTAACCCAAAACCTAACCCTAACACTAACCCTAACCCAAGCCCAAACACTAACCCCAACCCTCACCCTAACCCTATCCCTAACCCTAACCCTAACCCAAACCCTAACCCTAACCCTATCCCTATCGCCTAGACCTAACCCTAACCCAACCCTAAGCCAAACCCTAACCCTAACTCTAACCCAAGCCCAAACACTAACCCCAAACCTAACCCTTACCCTATCCATAATTTTAACCCTAACACAAACTAAACCCTAACCCAAACCCTAACCCTAACCCTAACTATAACCTTAAACCTAAACCAAACCCTAATCCTAACACGAACCATAACCCTAACACAAAACCTAACCCTAACCCTTACCCTAACCCTAAACCTATCCCAAAACCTAACCCTAACCCAAAGCCTAACCCGAACCCTAAGCCTAACCGAAACCCAAACCCTAATCCTAACACTAAAACTAACCCTAATCCTAATCCTAACACTAACCGTAACCCAAGCCCAAACCCTAACCCGAACCCTAACCCTAACCCTATCCCTATCGCCTAGCCCTAACCCCAACCCTAACCCTAACCCTAACCCTAACCCTAAACCACCCCTTAACATAACCCTAACCCTAACCCTTCCCTTAACCCTAACAGTAACCCTAAACCAAACCAAACCGTAGCCCTAACACTAAACCTAACCCTAACCCTAAACCAAACCCTAAACCTAACACAAACCCTAACGATAACACCAACTCTAACCCTAACCCAAACCCTAACCCTAAGCCTAACGCCTAAACCTAACCCTAACCTTAACCCTAACCCTAACCCAAACCCTAACCCTAAACCCGAAACCTAACCCTAACCCTAACCCCTAAACCTAACCCTAACCTTAACCCTAACCTTAAACCTAACCCAAACCCTAACCCAATCCCTTACTCTAACGCAAACCCAAACCCAAACCCTAACCCTAACCCTAACCCTAACACTAACCCTAACACTAACCCTAACCCTAAACCTAAACCTAACCCAAACACAAACCCTAACCCTAACCCTAACCCAAACCTTAAACCTCACCTAAACCCAAGCCCTAACCCTAACCCTAACCCTAAGACAAACCCTAACCCTAACTCTAACCCTAACCCTAAAACTTACCCTAACCCAAGCCCAAACACTAACCCTAAACCTAACCCTAACCCTAACCCAAACCCTAAACCTAACCCTAACCCTAACCCTAACACAAACCCTAACCTAAAAGTAACCCTAAACCTAAGCCTACCCCAAATCCTAACCGTAATATTAACCGTAACCCTAACACTAAACCTAACGCAAACCCTAACGCTAACCATAACCCTAAGACCTAACCCTAACCCTAACCTTAACCCTAACCCAAACCCTAAGCCAAACCCTAACCCTAACACTAAACCTAAACCAAACCCTAACCCTAAAGCTTAATCTAACCCAAACCCAATCCGTAACCCTAACCTTAACCCTAACCCTAAACCTAAACCTAAACTTAACCCAAACCCAAACCCTAACGCTAAGCCTAACCCAAACCCTAAACCTAACCTAAACCCAAGCCCTAACCCTAACCCTAACCCTAACCATAACCCAAGCCCTAAAACTAACACTAACCCTAACCCTAAACCTAACCCTAACCCTTACCCTAACCCTAACACTAAACCTAAACCAAACCAAACCCTAACCCGAAGCCTAAACCTAACCCTAACCCTAATCCAAACTCTAACCCTAACACCCTAACCCTAACCCCAACCCTAAACCTAACCCTAACCCTAACCCTAACTCAAACCCAAACCCAAACACTATCCCTAACCCAAACCCTAACCCTAACCCTAACACTAACCCTGACCGTAACCCAAATCCTAACCCTAACCCTACCCCTAACACTAACCCTAAACCAAACCCTAACCCTAACCCTAACCATAACCCAAACCCAAACCCTAACCATAACCCTACCCCTAACACAAAACCTAACCCTAAACCTAAACCTACCCTAAACCCTAAACGTAACACTAAACCTAACCCTATGCCGATCGCTTAGCCCTAACCCTAACCCTATCCCTAATCCCAAGCCAAACCCTAACCCTAACTCTAACCCTAACCCTTAACCTAACCCTAACCCAAGCCCAAACACTAACCCTAAACCTAAACCTAACCCTAACTCAAACCATAACCCTAACCATAACCCTAACCGTAACCCTTAAAAAAACCCTAACCCTAACCCTAAACCGAACCCTACCCTAAACCCTAACCGTAACATTAACCCTAACCCTAACCCAACCCCTAACCCTAACCCTAACGCTAACCCCTAACCCTAACCCCAAACTTAACCCTAACACAAACCTAAACACAAACCCTAACCCTAACCTTAAACCTAACCCAAACCCTAACCCGATCCCTTACTCTAACCCAAGCCCAAACCCTAACCCTAACCCTAACCCTAACACTAACGCTAACACTAACCCTAACTCTAAACCAAAACCTAACCCAAACACAAACCCTAAACCTAAGCCTAACCCAAAGCTTAAACCTAACGTAAACCCAAGCCCTAACCCTAACCCTAACCCTAACCCAAGCCCTAAAACTAACCCTAACCCTAACCCTAAAACAAACCTAAACCGTAACCCTAACCGTAACCCTAACCATAACCCTAACCCTAACCCTAACCTAAGCTCTATCCCTAACCCTAACATTAACCCTACCCCAAACCAATCCCTAACCCTAACCCTAACCCTAACACTAAACCAAATCTAAACCCTAACCCTAACCCTAACCCTAACCCTAACCCTAAACCTAACCCTAATCCTAAACCTAATCCTAACCCTAACCCTAACCCTAACCCCAACCCTAACCCTAAACCTAACCCTAAACCAAACCCGAACTCTAAACCTAACTCTAAACCAAACCTCAACCTTAACCCTCACCTTAATCCTAACCCTAACCCTACCCTAAACCACCCCTAACTCTAACCCTAACCCTAACCCTTCCCCTAACCCTAACACTAACCCTAATCCTAACATTAACACTAACGCTAACCATAACCCTAATCCTAACCCTAACCCTAACCCTAACCAAAACCCTAAGCACCCTAATCCTAACCCTAACCATAACCCAAACCCTAATCCGAACACTAACACTAACACTAAGCCTTACCCTAACCCTAACCCTAAGCCAAACCAAAACCTACTCCTATCCCTAAACCTAACCCAAACCTAAGCCCAAACACTAAACCTAACCCTAACCCTAACCCTAAAACCTAACCCTAACCCTAACCTTAACCCTAACCCAAACCCTAACCCAAACCCTATCCCTAACCCTAACCCTAACCCGAACCCTAACACTAAGCCTAACCCAAACTCTAAACCTAACCTAAACTCAAGCCCTAACTCTAACCCTAAGCCTAACCCAAGCCCTAAAACTAAACCTAACCCTAAACCTTAGCCAAACCCTAACCCTAACCCTATCCCTAAACCTAACCCTAACCCAATCCCAAACACGAACCCTAAACCTAGATGTAACCCTAACCCAAAACCTAATCCTAACCCTAAACCTAACCCTCACACAAACCCTAACCCTAACCCTAAACCTAACCTTAAACGAAACCCTAACCCTAACCCTAACACAAAATTAAACCCTCACCCAAACCCTAACCCTAACCCTAACCCTAACGTAAACTGTATCCCTAATCCTAACACTAACCCTACCGCAAACCAATCCCTAACCTTAACCCTAACCCTAAACCAAACCTAAACCCTAACCCTAACCCTAACCCTAATCCTAAACCTAACCCTAATCCTAACCCTAACCCTAACCCCAACCCTAACCCTAAACCTAACCCTAAACCAAACCCCAACTCTAAACCTAACTCTAACCCAAACCTAAAACTTAACCCTAACTTTAATCCTAACCCTAACCCTAACCCTAAACCACCCCTTAACATAACCCTAACCCTAACCCAAACCCTAACCCTAACACTAAGCCTAAACCAAACCAAACCGTAACCCTAACCCTAAACCTACCCCTAACCCTCACCCAAACCCTAAACCTAACACAAACCCTAACGAAAACACCAACCCTAACCCTAAACCAAACCCTAACCCTAACCCTAACCCTAACCCCTAACCCTAACCCTAAACTTAACCCTAACCTTAAACCTAACCCAAACCCTAACCCGATCCCTTTCTCTAACCCAAACCCAAAACCTAACCCTAACCCTAAACCTAACCCTAACCCTAACCTAAACTCTACCCCTAACCCTAACACTAACCCTACCCCAAACCGATCCCAAACCCTAACACTAACCCTAACCCTAAACCAAATCTAAACCCTAACCCTTACCCTAACCCTAACCCTAACCCTAACCCTAACAAAAACCCAAACCCTAATCCTAACAGTAACCCTAACTCTAATCCTAACCTTCACCGTAACCCTAACCCAAAACGAAACCCTAACCGTACCCCTAACACTCTCCCTATCACTAACGCCTAACCCTGACCCTAAACCTAACCCTAACCCTAACCCTAAGCCAAACCAAAGCCGACCCCTATTCCTAAACCTAACCCTAACCCAAGCCCAAACACTAACCCTAAACCTAACCCTAACCCCTCACAATAACCCTAACCTTTACCCTAACCCAAACCCTAACCCAAACCCTAACCCTATTCCTAACCCTAACCCTAACCCTAAACCTAACCTAAACCCAAGCCCTAACCCTAACCCTAAATCTTACCCTAACCCAAGACCAAACACTAACCCTCAACCTAAACCTAACCCTAACCCTAACCCTAACCCAAACCCTAACCCTAACCCTAACCCTAACCCTAACACAAACCCTAACCCTAAACGTAACCCTAAACCTAAGCCTACCCCAAATCCTAACCGTAACCCTAACCCTAAGCCTAACACTAAACCTAACGCTAACCCTAACCCTAAGCCCTAACCCTAACCCTAACCTTAACCCTAACCCAAACCCTAACCCAAACCCTAACCCTAACACTAAACCTAACCCAAACCCTAACCCTATACCTTACTCTAACCCAAACCCAATCCCTAACCCTAACCCTAACTCTAACCCTAACCCTAAACCTAAACCTAACCCACCCCAAACCCTAACCCTAAGCCTAACCCAAACCCTAAACCTAATCTAAACCCAAGCCATAACCCTAACCCTAACCCTAACCCAAGCCCTAAAACTAACCCTAACCCTTACCCTAAACCTAACCCTAATCCTTACCCTAACCCTAACACTAACCCTAAACCAAAGCAAACCCTAACCCTAAGACTAAACCTAACCCTAACCCTAATCCAAACCCTAACCCTAACACTTACCCTAACCCTAACCCTAAGCCTGACCCTAACACAAACCCACAACCTAAACCTAACCCGAACCCTAAACCTAACCCTAAACGAAACCCTAACCCTAACACTTACCCTCACACTTACCCTAAGCCTAACCCTAACCCAAATCCACACCCTAACCCTAACCCTACCCCTAAGGCCAACCCTAAACCTAACCATAACCATAACCCTAAACCAAACCCTAAACCTAACTCTAACACTAACCCTTACCCTAACCCTAATCCTAACACTAATGCTAACCCTAAACCTAACCCTAACACTAACCGTAACCATAACCCTAACCCAAACCCTAACCCTAAACCTAACCCTAAACCTAACACAAAACCTAAACCTAAACCTAACCCTACCCTAAACCCTAACCGTAACAATAACCCTAATCCTATCCCTATTGCTCAGCCCTAACCCTAATCCTAACCGTAACCCTAACCCTAAGCCAAACCCTAACCCTAACTCTAACCCTAACCCTAAACCTAACCCTAACCCAAGCCCAAACACTAACCCTAAACGTAACCCTAACCCTATCTCAAACCATAACCCTAACCATAACCCTAACCGTAACCCTTAAACAAACCCTAACCCTAACACTAAACCTAACCCTACCCTAAACCCTAACCGTAACACTAACACTAACCCTAACCCAACCCCTAACCCTAACCCTAATGCTAACGCTAACCCCTAACCCTAAACATAAACTTAACCCTAACCCAAACCCTAACACTAACCCTAACACTAAACCTAACCCTAAACCTAAACCTAACCCAAACACAAACCCTAACCCTAACCCTAACCCAAACCTTAAACCTAACCTAAACCCAAGCCCTAACCCTAAACCTAACCCTAAGACAAACCCTAACCCTAACTCTAACCCTAACCCTAAAACTTACCCTAACCCAAGCCCAAACACTAACCCTAAACCTAAACCTAACCCTAACCCTAACCCAAACCCTAACCCTAACCTTAACCCTAACCCTAATACAAACCCTAATCCTAAACGTAACCCTAACCCTAAGCCAAACCCTAACCCTAACTCTAACCCTAACCCTAAACCTAACCCTAACCCTAACCCTAACCCTAACCCTAAGCCTACCCCAAATCCTAACCGTAATACTAACCCTAACCCAAAAACTAAACCTAACCCAAACCCTAATGCTAACCATAACCCTAAGACCTAATCCTAACCCTATCCTTAACCCTAACCCAAACCCTAACCCTAAACCTTACTCTAACCCAAACCCAATCATTAATCCTAACCCTAACCCTAACCCTAACCCTAACCCTAACCCTAACCATAACCCTAAACCAAACCCTAACCCTAACTCTAACACTAACCCTTACCCTAACCCAAAACTGAACCCTAATCCTAACCCTAACCCTAATGGTAAACCAAAGCCTAACCCTAACCGTAACCATAACCCAAACCCAAACCCTAACCCTAAACCTAACACTAAACCTAACACAAAACCTAAACCTAAATCTAACCCTACCCTAAACCCTAACCGTAACACTAACCCTAATCCTATCCCTATCGCTCAGCCCTAACCCTAATCCTAACCGTAACCCTAACCCTAAGAAAAACCCTAACCCTAACTCTAACCCTAACCCTAAACCTAACCCTAACCCAAGCCCAAACACTAACCCTAAACCTAACCCTAACCGTATCTCAAACCATAACCCTAACCATAACCCTAACCCTAACCCTAACCCTAATCCTAACCCTAACCCTAACCCTAACCCTTACCCAAGCCCTAACCCTAACACTAACCCTAACCCCAACCCTAACCCTAACCCTAATCCTAACTCAAACCCTAACTAACACTAACCCTAACCGTAACCCTAAGCCTAAACCTAACCCTAACCCTAACCCTAACCCCAACCCTAACCCTAATCCTAATCCTAAACCAAACCCGAACTCTAAACCTAAATCTAAACCAAACCTCAACCTTAACCCTAACCTTAATCCTAACCCTAACCCTAACCCTAAAACACCCCTAACCCTAACCCTAACCCTAACCCTTCCCCTAACCCTAACACTAACCCTAATCGTAACATTAACACTAACGCTAACCATAACCCTAACCCTAACCCTAACCCTAACCAAAACCCTAAGCACCCTAACCCTAACCCTAACCATAACCCAAACCCTAATCCGAACACTAACACTAACGCTAACCCTAACCCTAACCCTAACCCTAAGCCAAACCAAAACCTACTCCTATCCCTAAACCTAACCCAAACCTAAGCCCAAACACTAAACCTAACCCTAACCCTAACCCTAAAACTTAACCCTAACCCTAACCTTAACCCTAACCCAATCCCTAACCCAAACCCTATCCCTAACTCTAACCCTAACCCGAACCCTAACACTAAGCCTAACCCAAACTCTAAACCTAACCTAAACACAAGCCCTAACTCTAACCCTAAGCCTAACCCAAGCCCTAAAACTAACCCTAACCCTAAACCTAAGCCAAACCCTAACCCTAACCCTATCCCTAAACCTAACCCTAAAGCAATCCCAAACACGAACCCTAAACCTAGAAGTAACCCTAACCCAAACCCCAATCCTAACCCTAAACCTAACCCTAACACAAACCCTAACCCAAACCCTATCCTAACACAAACCGTAACCGTAACTCTAACTCTAACCCGAACCCTAACACTAACCCTAACCCTAACCCCTAACCCTAACCCTAACCCAAATCAAACCCTAACGCTAACCCTAGCCCTAACCCTAACCCAAAACCTAAACCTAACCCTAACCCTAAACCTAAACCTAACCCTAACCCTAACCCTAAACCTAACCTTAAACGAAACCCTAACCCTAACCTAAACACAAAACTAAACCCTCACCCAAACCCTAACCCTAACCGTAACCCTAACCCTAACCCCTAAACCTAACCCTAACCCCTAAACCTAACCCTAAACTTTACCCTAACCCTAACCCAAACCCTAACCCTAACCCTAACCCTAACCCCTAAACCTAACCCTAACCTTAACCCTAACCTTAAACCTAACCCAAAACCTAACCCAATCCCTTACTCTAACGCAAACCCAAACCCAAACCCTAACCCTAACCCTAACCCTAACACTAACCCTAACACTAACCCTAACTCTAAACCTAAACCTCAACCTAACCCAAACACAAACCCTAACCCTAACCCTAACCCAAACCTTAAACCTCACCTAAACCCAAGGCCTAACCCTAACCCTAAGACAAACCCTAACCCTAACTCTAACCCTAACCCTAAAACTTACCCTAACCCAAGCCCAAACACTAACCCTAAACCTAACCCTAACCCTAACCCAAACCCTAACACTAAACCTAACCCTAACCCTAACCCTAACACAAACCATAACCCTAAAAGTAACCCTAAACCTAAGCCTACCCCAAATTCTAACCGTAATACTAACCCTAACGCTAACACTAAACCTAACCGAAACCCTAACGCTAACCATAACCCTAAGCCCTAACACTAACAATAACCTTAACCCTAACCCAAACCCTAACCCAAACCCTAACCCTAATACTAAACCTAACCCAAACCCTAACCCTAAACCTTACTCTAATCCAAACCCAATCCCTAACCCTAACCTTAACCCTAAAACTAACCATAAACCTAAACATAACCCAAACCCAAACCCTAAACCTAAGCCTAACCCAAACGCTAAACCTAACCTAAACCAAAGCCCTAACCCTAACCCTAACCCTAACCATAACCCAAGTACTAAAACTAACACTAAACATAACCCTAAACCTAAACCTAACCCTTATCCTAACCCTAACACTAAACCTAAACCAAACCAAACCCTAACCCTAAGCCTAAACCTAACCCTAACCCTAATCCAAACCCTAACCCTAACACCCTAACCCTAACCCCAACTCTAAACCTAACCCTAACCCTAACCCTAACTCAAACCCAAACCCAAACACTATCCCTAACCCTAACACTAACCCTAACCCTAACACAAACCCTAACCCTAAACCTAACCCTACCCTAAACCCTAACCGTAACACTAAACGTAACCCTATCCCTATCGCTTAACCCTAACCCTAACCCTATCCCTAACCCTAAGCCAAACCCTAACCCTAACTCTAACCCTAACCCTAAACCTGACCCTAACCCAAGCCCAAACACTAACCCTAAACCTAACCCTAACCCTAACTCAAACCATAACCCTAACCATAACCCTAAACGTAACCCTTAAAAAAACCCTAACCCTAACCCTAAACCTAACCCTACCCCAAACCCTAAACGTAACACTAACCCTAACCCTAACCCAACCCCTAACCCTAACTCTAACGCTAATCCCTAACCCTAACCCCAAACTTAACCCTAACCCAAACCTAAACACAAACACTAACACTAACCTTAAACCTAACCCAAACCCTAACCCGATCCCTTACTCTAACCCAAACCCAAACCCTAACCCTAACCCTAACCCTAACACTAACCCTAACTCTAACCCTAACTCTAAACTTAAACCTAACCCAAACACAAACCCTAACCCTAAACCTAACCCAAACCTTAAACCTAACTTAACCCAAGCCCTAACCCTAACCCTAACCCTAACCCAAGCCCTAAAACTAACCGTAACCCTAACCCTAAAACAAACCTAAACCGTAACCCTAACCGTAACCCTAACCCTAACCCTAACCTAAGCTCTATCCCTAACCCTAACATTAACCCTACCCCAAACCAATCACTAACCCTAACCCTAACCCTAACACTAAACCAAATCTAAACCCTAACCCTAACCCTAACCCTAACCCTAACCCTAACCCTAATCCTAAACCTAATCCTAACCCTAACCCTAACCCTAACCTCAACCCTAACCCTAAAACTAACCCTAAACCAAACCCCAACTCTAAACCTAACTCTAACCCAAACCTAAACCTTAATCCTAATCTTAATCCTAACCCTAACCTTAACCCTAAAACACCCCTAACCCTAACCCTAACACTAAATCTTCCCCTAACACTAACAGTAACCCTAAACCAAACCAAACCGTAACCCTAACACTAAACCTAACCCTAAACCTAACCCAAACCCTAACCCTAACACTTACCCTAACCCTAACCCTAAGCCTAATCCTAAACCAAACCCACACCGTAAACCTAACCATAACCCTAACCGAAAACCTAACCCTAACCCTAACACAAACCCAAACTTCAACACTAACCCTAACCCTAACCCTAACCCTAACCCAAACCCTAATCCTAACACTAACACTAACGCTAACCCTAACCCTAACCCTAACCCTAACCCTAAATCAAACCAAAACCTGCTCCTATCCATAAACATAACGCTAACGCAAGCCCAAACACTAATCCTAATCCTAACCCTAACAATAAAACCTAACCCTAAACCTAAACTTAACCCAAACCTGAACCCTAACCCAAACCCAAACCCTAAACCTAACCCTAACAGTAAATCTATCCCAAATCCTAACGCTAACCCTAACCCTAAGCCCTAACCCTAACCCTAACCCTAACCCAAACCCTAACCCAAAACCTAACCTTAACACTAACCCTAACCCAAGCCCAAACACTAACCCCAACCCTCACCCTAACCCTATCCCTAACCCCTAACCCTAACCCTAACCCTCACCCTAACCCTATCACTATCGCCTAGCCCTAACCCTAAACCTAACCCTAATCCAAACCTAACCCTAACTCTAACCCTAACCCTAAACCTAACCCTAACCCAAGCCCAAACACTAAGCCCAAACCTAACCCTTACCCTATCCATAATTTTAACCCTAACACAAACAAAACCCTAACCCAAACCCTAACCCTAACCCTAACTATAACCCTAAACCTAACCCAAACCCTAATCCTAACACGAACCCTAACCCTAACACAAACCCTAACCCTAACCCTTACCCTAACCCTAACCGTATCCCAAAATCTAACACTAACCCAAAGCCTAACCCTAACCCTAACCCTAACCGAAACCCAAACCCTAATCCTAACACTAAAACTAACCCTAATCCTAATCCTAAAATAACCGTAACCCAAGCCCAAACCCTAACCCGAACCCTAACCCTAGACCTATACCTATCGCATAGCACTAACCCCAACCCTAACACTA